>JAIUZE010073484.1:0-93192 GCA_022085475.1 Heliosperma pusillum | reverse complement strand
ACGAAAGTCAAAGTCGACTTAAAAGTCGAGAAAAGTCAAAGATGACTTAAAAATAAAGAAAAGTTTATGACGACTTAAAAGTCAAGAAAAGTCCATGACGACTTTAAAAAGTCAAGAAAAGTCAAAGACGACTTAAAAGTCAAGAAAAGTCAAAGATGACTAAAAACGGGATTTTCATGAAATCTCTCAGAAATTCCAAATACGAACTCGGAATTTCAAAATACGACTCGAAACAATAAATTCTATTTTAAAAACTTAAGTCTGCTGAAAAGTGTTAGTAAATATTTTTACTAGAAAAATTGGGTACTTTTCGGGTTGTTACAATATATGTATGATTAGTCAATTGATTAATGTAAATCAATAACGGTTGGCTGACTAGAGTTTGACGTTATTGTCGTATGACGGCGGTGATCAACTGATCCCTTTCGGTCACACCTATAGGATAAAACCCAAGTAGAAACTAATTTTTTGTATATGATACAGTTGATTAGTCCATTATATATATTTGATATGTACGAAAGTTAATTGTTAGAAATTGAGTTAGGAACTCAAATTCGATTAAGTTTATTTTTCAATTATGCAGTAATTGACTAATAAATTTATATCTTATTTTAATATGATTAAATAAGATCTAACTTAGTAATTAATCGTTAATTTACTAAATTAGTTGAGGTTTTACATATATTTTGAAGTGAGGTAATTAGTTAATTATATTTACAAGGAGTTGTAAAATAAATTAACTAAGCATTGTGGGACCCATTATATATTGATATAATGGTAGAATATCACTTAAATGCTAAGTACATATTGTTTATTAATTTGTGTCATATAATTGTTATATGATCAAATTAACACTTAATTATATAAGATAATTAAGCATATGATTAATAAGTATTTGTGGGACAAATATCAAAAATCAAAATGGACCAGAATGAGCAACATGTGGCCAGTCATAGTAGTAGTGGAGGGTGATAATGGTTGTTCTTGTTCATGCTCACAAGTCACCAAGTGATTATGACATGAATAGTATGCCAAAATCATTTCAATCAACACTACACTCCACCACCTTGCATGAGAATAAAATAAGAAGAAAATCACTCTACCATTGCATGTAGGGGCCGGCCATTGTGCCTATAAAAATGCCAATTGTTGTTCATTTTTCTTCTCAATTCATTCTTGCTTGTTTCTCCTACATCTCTCTAAAACGCATCTTCTCACTAAACTCTCATAATACTAATATTTACTAAGTATTCCTTGTGTAGTAATATATATATATACTAATATTAGTAGTATTATATATATCTTATTATCTAGTTAATAATAACGTTAGATTATTTGGTTTCATCTTGGTGCAACTAAGAGGAGGTCTTCTTCTTTGGAGATTGTTCTAGGATCATCCTTTATTATAGCTCAAGAACAATAAGATGGAGTTCTTATTGTGCCGAATTATTTCCATTTCAATGTGAGAAAATTTCTTTTTTTTATATAATGTCTTTATTTTTGCATGCATGTTACATAAATCATTAAAAACTAAATTAGAAAGTAATATATTAACTAATTAGAGGAGTATAATTAAGGTCTATGAACTTTCATGTGGTATCAGAGCTAGCTTGTAGCATGCATGTTCATGTTAGACATTTTTATTAAAGTTATAAGATAACTAATAAATCAAAAAATTTGAGTTAAAATATGATTTGGATGAAACATTTTGGTGCATATATACCTACTGAGTCAAAATGTTTTTAGTCAAATTTAGTGATTTTAGGGATTAATTTGCTATTTATTTTGATTTTTGGCTTTTAAACCGAGTTAATATACATTTTTATGTTAGAAGTTAACTACAAATAGTTTCATGGTGATTCTAGCCATGAAATTTTAATATGATCTCACATGCATCTTTTACATACTGTATGTAAAATTTCGTGGTTTTTAATTAAGTATTGCATGTTAATTGATTTTTATGAGATAAAAGTTGATAATATGAGTTTATAATGTTCATAAACTTGAAACGTCTTTTTCTGGTTATAAATTTTTTTGGTACATTTTATATTCTGATTTTTAATATCTTGGTGAAATTTCGTAATATTTTTCACTATTTTACTATATTTAACGGTTTTTATTTGATAAATCGATAAATACAAAGTTATTTATTCATAAAATTAATTCAAATTTTTGGGCAAATGTTTTTTTTATTTTTGGAGTTCCTGGATATGTTCCAGGATGTAAATTAGTTTCAAATTTTTATAATGTTTATATTTTGTTTTGGGTTTATTTCATAAAAGTTATGATTAAACCGTTATATTTAGCAAATAAAATCAAATCGAACTAATTAATGACCAACAAAATTAGTAGGGACTAATTTTGAGTTCTAAAACAGTTTAGATAATTAGTTTGAATATAAATGAGATTTAAATGTTTATTATTGTTTTTTTTTTTAAATGGTTAAAAATCAATAAATCCCGTAAAATCGAGCTAGAATGAGTATGAATGTTTTAAGGGCGATTTTGGCATGAATTTTGCAGCAATTTATTTAATTTATGGTTGAATGAATGAATGTCATTTATTTAATAATTTACGCAATTTTTGTACCTAGTATGGCCTATTCATTTTTAATCGTTATTACCTGTAATGTAAGGGAGTAACAGTTTGGTTGTAATTTTTATTGCGATCTCGTATCGCCGGTCTGTAATAATTAATAGTTTCATTTTATAGAATAAATGTATAATAGAAATTATTGTATATTTTTATATTAGTAATTATTTATTATGAAGATCGGTGACTCTCTCAAGACGGTGCCATTTTTGAAAGGCGTTCCAAGTGAAGAGGCAAGGGACCAAGGAGTTGGTTTCCGAATTTGTAATTATCTAGTTAATTTGATTAGCTAGGTGGCCATACTAAGATTTTTTCGTTGCTTGGTTGCTTGCTTTATTTCCGCTCATGCCAAAATCGTCACACATGCATTTTATTTTTCCGCTATTGTCAATTCAACGTTATTCACAATTCACCGATTTAGTTCACTTATAAGGAATTAATGACTAAATTGACAAGATCTCTCACATATTTAAAAATTGAGATTAGCCTTACCAATTAGTAACACCTATGAATCTCGTGTTGATTAGGGCTACCACGCTCGTGGGTCCCTTTTTACCTTGGGTAAGTAGGGTGATACGATCACAAGCCAAAATTGGATTGGACTCAACGAGATAAGCGTTATCTTGGGACTAGGAGATGAATTTAGTTGAAATCCTTCAACCAAGAGTTCTAGGGGTAGAATTAGTCAAGTAATGACTTACCATTTTTAGATAAGGGTAGCATACGATGACTATTTTTATTTAAGGATGTGTCTTGGAATCATTTATATAACTTAGTGAGGGGTCATTATATAAATGCTAAACTTGTTAAAATGTTTTTCAAGTAAATTATCATAACAATGAATGCTTATATATTTCCTTTTGTTGTAGTAACCATATTCGCACAATGACAACATCATGGAATACCGCAACCTTGGGTAAGGACTCATGGTTGAGGTTCGTCATAGACAAATGTGTCCTAAACGCTGACGGTAGTAACTTTGTTGAATGGGAATAACCGATCAAGAGTGCCGCAATATCCGATAACGTGCTTCGCTACTTGGTTGAAGCCCCTCCCACCGAACCCGGGTCAAGGCCGACCGCGGCGGTTCGGGCGGAATATGACCTTTATTTAAAGGTTGCCAATGACGTCAAGAATGTCTTGATTTGGTCAATCTAACCCAAACTCAAACTCCAATTGATATCTCTCTATGCATATGGGATATTCACGAGGATAACATCAATGTTTTTGCAAACGCCTAAAATTCTCCAATATGAGGCGGCCACGAAATTTTATGAGAATAAGCTTCAAAAGGGCCAAAAAGTTGGCCCACACGTGCTCAAAATGGTTGAGCATGCCGACACCTTAGAGCGTCTAGGGTGCAAAATTCCTAAGGAGCTAGTGGTGGGTAGAATTCTTCATTCACTCACACCAAAGTTCACCCACTTTAGGGTGAACTACAACATGATCAACAACATGGAAAAGAGTTTCCATGAACTCCATGCACTCCTCACCCAAGCGGAGAGGGACATGGAGGCTAGTGGGAGTGAAACCAAGGATGTTCTTTCAATGCGATTGAAGAACATGAACCTTGGAGTGAAGAAGGAGAAAGGAAAGGGTAAGACTCTTTTCAAGAAAGTTGGCTAGGGAAAGGGTAAGGTTTTTATGAAACCCAAGCCCAAAGTCAACAAACACGCGGACGCGGATTACTATTATTGTAATGGCAAAGGGCATTGGAAATGCAATCGCCCCAAATACTTGAAAGACAAGAAAGACGGTTGTGTGACAACGTCAGGTAAAATTCTTTCATCGCTCTATATGATAGATATTAACTTTGCTACTACATCTTCTTGGGTATTTGATATCGGTTGTGGTTCTCACCTTTGTAATCATGTACAGGGGCTGAAGGACGCACGAGCACTAGCCAAGGGTGACGTGGACTTGCGCATGGGAAATGGAGCTAAGGTAGCCGCAGTTTCCGTGGGCACCTACGTTCTTCTTTTGCCTAATGGTTTAGAGTTGTATTTAAATAATTGCTATTATGTACCAACTCTTACCAAGAACATTATCTCTAATTCCGTGTTAGACATGAAAGGTTTTTCTTTTTGGATTAAGAACAATCATTGTACCTTTTCTTTTAATGAAATGGTTTATGGCGAGGCCATTTCTATTGGAGATATTTATGTTCTAGATATTGCAAAAGAGGTCTATCATGTAGAAAACAAGAGGCTTAAAACAGGTGAACCTAATCAATCATACCTTTGGCATTGTCGTTTAGGGCACATAAACGAGCGACGCATAAAGAGACTTGTTTCATCTAAAGTACTCAAACCATTCGATTACGAATCTTATGGTGTATGCGAATCTTGTCTTCTAGGCAAGATGACTCGTGCTCCTTCTACGTGAAAAGGGACACGAGCAAGTGAAGTATTAGGCCTTATACATACAGATGTGTGCGGCCCAATAACTCTCCAAGCTAGAGGTGGTTATCACTACTTCATTACTTTTACCGATGACTTGAGTAAATATGGGTATGTCTACTTGATGAGGCAAAAAAGTGATGCTTTTGAAAAGTTCAACGAATTTCAACATGAAGTAGAAAACCAATTGAATAAAAAGATTAAAGCCCTACGATCCGATTGTGGTGGTGAATACTTGAACAATGAATTTTATTCACACCTAAAGGATTGTGGTATAGTATCACAATGGACTCCTCCTGGCACACCTCAATTAAATGGTGTGGCCGAAAGGAGAAATCAAACTTTATAAGATATGGTTCGATCTATGATGAGTCTGACAGAGCTTCATGATTATTTTTGGAGTTTTGTTATCTTATCTGCAATATTTTCACTAAATCGAAGTCCGACTAAAGCGGCAAACAAGACTCCATATGAGATATGGACAGGGAAAGTCCCTTATTTGTCGTTCACGAGAATTTGGGGATGCGAGGCGTTTGTTAAGAATAAGTCTGACGATAGACTCGCACCCAAATCCGACAAATGTCTATTTGTAGGATATCCAAGGGAAACACGTGGTTATTACTTCTACAATAAACACGAGGACAAAGTATTTGTGTCTTATGATGCAGTCTTTTTAGAAAATGATTTTATTTCTAAAAGACAGTGGGAGAAAATTTGAACTTGACGAAGTCCAAGAGCCACAAACCGAAAGGGACGTTGAGGAAAACGTTCTCTCTTCTTCTAACGCGGTCATAATTCCTTCGGAACCTAGGAGGTCAAGCATAATTAGTCATCAACTTGATAGATACCTTGGTATTATAGAGGAAGGTGGTGACTACAATGTATTACTTTTTTAAAGTAACGAACCTACTACCTACAAAGCAGCCATTTCTAGTCCCGACTCAAAGCTATGGCTATGAGCCATGCGATCCGAAATGGATTCTATGTACGACAATCAAGTATGGGACTTGGTTGATTTACCTTAGGAGGTAAGACCTCTTCAGTGTAAGTGGATCTATAAGATCAAAAGCGGCATAGATGAACATAATGATGTTTACAAAGCTAGATTGGTGGCAAAAGGTTTCACCCAAGTTCATGGTCTTCACTATGACGAAACCTTCGCCCTAATCGCCATGCTTCGGTCCATAAGGATTATCTTAGCGGTTGCCGCATTTCATAATTATGAGATTTGGCAAATGGATGTCAAAACCGCCTTCTTGAATGGGATTCTAGAAGAGGAAGTATACATGACACAACCTGAAGGTTTTGTGGATCCATCAAATCCTAAGAAGGTATGCAAACTTAAGAGATCCATCTATGGTCTTAAACAAGCATCCAGGAGTTGGAATCATCGTTTCGATCATGTAATTAAACAAAATGGTTTCACTCGAAGTGTCGGGGAACCATGTTTATACATGAAGTTTAGTGGGAGTAAAGTAACTTTTCTTGTCCAGTATATAGATGACATACTACTCATTGGGAATGATATACCAATGCTTACTTCTGTGAAGGAGTGGCTTGGGATTCATTTCCAAATGAAAGACTTAGGAGAGGCCCTACTTATCTTAGGTATTTGGATCTATAGGGATAAATCTAGAAGGATACTAGCATTAAGTCAAGAAACTTATATTGATAGAATTCTTGATCGGTTCAACATGAAAGACTCTAAGAGAGGCATTCTTCCTATGGGTAGTGGGATCACTTTGAGCAAGTCAGAGTGCCCTACTAACCCGAGGATATTGAACGCATGAAATTGATCCCTTACGCATCCCATGTTGGATCAATCATGTATGCTATGATGTGCACTCGTCCCGATGTTGCATATGCTTTGAGCATGACAAGCTGTTACCAAGCCAATCCAGGTGAGAGTCACTGGATAGCCGTAAAGAACATCCTTAAGTACTTGAGAAGGACCAAGGATTCGTTCTTTGTGTTTGGAGGTGAGACTGAGTTGCGTGTAAAGGGTTACACGGATGCCAGTTTCCACACAGATAGGGATGATATGAAATCCCAATCCAGCTATGTTTGTATGATGAGTGGAGGAGCTGTTTGCTGGAAGAGTTTCAAGCAAAGCGTTACAGCGGATTCCACAACAGAAGCAGAGTACCTTGCAGCGTCTGAAGCTGCAAAGGAGGCTGTGTGGATTCGACAATTTTTTTAAGGACTAGCTGTAGTCCCTACTGCCAAAGATCCTATCAGGATTTATTGTGATAACAGTGGGGCTATCTTTCAAGCTAAAGAGCCCAAGTCTAGTAATAAGTCTAGACATGTACTTAGGAAATATCATGTAATTAGAAATTACGTGGATAGAAAGAAAATTGACATTTGTAAGGTTGGGACAAATGATAACATTGTTGATCCTTTAACCAAGCCTTTATCAAAGGCTAAGCATGATGGTCATATCGTCACAATGGGATTGAGACGAGTACCTGAATTCCTTTAGATTATGTAATATGTAATAAATGAATGTTGTATTAATTATTTCATATATGATAATTGCATTCATTGTTCGAGTTTTATTATAAACTCTTTTATTTAGTTTGACTAAATTTAATACTTTGTTTATCCGAATAGATTGTAAGACAATGTTGGACCCTATTCAAGTGAATAGGACGAACTTAGTATTTTGTCCCTAGTCACTCAATGAGGTGACGTCTCGAAATGACTAGATTGTAAGTCGATCAATGGTTGGTTCAACACCATGGGGTCATGGAGATGATTGGGCGATTACATAGACAGACTGCATGACACTCTGTCGGACAGTGACCTTTATAGAGACCCTTAAATCAATTAATTGATGCCTGGTCGTGGCAGGGTCTTCTATCTTATTCCTATGAGTCGATTCTTTTGACTGATAACCGTCTATCTGAGTCAGTGCAGTTTTCGATCGGTTTTGGTTGGTGTTCTAGGTCGTGCCGTGAAAGGAGGCCGATGGGTGATCTGCATCAAACAAAGTAGATGAGTCAACAGGAATTGTCCACCCACGTTGGGTACAAACATCTTCAGGCCACTCGAGGAGTAGTTACTGTAAATGCGTGGCCACGCTTGGAAAAGGATCTATGGTAGATTTTCCGGCCAGACAGTTACTCTCCATATCGAGAAAACCACTGTAGATATAATCAATCGCAAGTGCGACTTGAAAGACACCTTGCGTTGAGTGGGAGATGTGATAAAGAAACAAGAGAATTGCTGACACACACTTGTGTTAGACAAGTGGGAGATTGTTGGAGTAGGTGTCCTTCACAATAGTCCGCCACAAAATAAATCTCATTAAGGAATATAATTGGGATATTCATTGACTATATATGTATGATTAGTCAGTTGATTTACGTAAATCAATAACGGTTGGCTGACTAGAGTTTGACGTTATTGTCGTATGACGGTGGTAATCAACTGATCCCTTTCGGTCACACCTATAGGATGACACCAAAATGGTTAAAAATTAATAAATCTCAGAAAATCGAGCTAGAATGAGCATGAATGTGTTTAGGGCGATTTTGGCATGAATTTGCAGCAATTTATTAAATTTATGGTTGAATGAATGAATGTCATTTATTTAATAATTTACGCAATTTTTGTACCTAGTATGGTCTAGTCATTTTTAATCGTTATTACCTGTAATGTAAGGGAGTAACGGTTTGGTTGTAATTTTTATTTCGATCTCGTATCGCCGGTCTGTAATAATTAATAGTTTCATTTTATTGAATAAATGTATAATAGGAATTTGTATATTTGTAATTATTTATTATGAAGATCGGTGACTTCCTCAAGACGGTGCCATTTTTGGAAGGCGTTCCAAGTGAAGAGGCAAGGGACCAAGGAGTTGGTTTCCGAATTTGTAATTATCTAGTTAATTTGATTAGGTAGGTGGCCATACTAGGAGTTTTTCGTTGCTTGGTTGCTTGCTTTATTTCGTTCATGCCAAAATCGTCACACATGCATTTTATTTTTCCGCTATTGTCAATTCAACGTTATTCACAATTCACCGATTTAGTTCACTTATAGGGAATTAATGACTAAATTGACAAGATCTCTTACATATTTAAAACTTGAGATTAGCCTCACCAATTAGTAACACCTATGAATCCCGTGTTTGATTAGGGCTACCACGCTCGTGGGTCCCTTTTTACCTTGGGTAAGTAGGGTGATACGATCACAAGACAAAATTTGATTGAACTCAACAAGATAAGTGTTATCTTGGGACTAGGAGATGGATTTAGTTGAAATCCGTCAACCAAGAGTTCTAGGGGTAGAATTAGTCAAGTAATGACTTACCATTTTTAGATAAGGGTAGCGTATGATGACTATTTTTATTCAAGGATGGGTCTTGGAATCATTTATATAATTTAGTGAGGGGTCATTATATAAATGCTAAACTTGTGAAAATGTTTTCCAAGTAAATTATCATAACAATGAATGTTTATATATTTCTTTTTGTTGTAGTAACCATATTCGCACAATGACAACATCATGGAATACCGCAACCTTGGGTAAGGACTCATGCTTGAGGTCCGCCATGGACAACATCATGAAATACCGCAAACTTTTGCTCCATTGCCTACGCGCAGATCCAATTCACCTTTTGCCAATGCTCTAGCGTTTCCCAGACCCTGTACATTACAGAAGATATGAGAACCACATTCGGTATCAAATACCCATGATGTAGAGCAACGAGTAGTAACATTTACTTCAATAAAATTAATACCTGAAGAAGTGGAAGCACCATTCCTCTTCTTATTGTCCTCCATGTATTTGGCACAATTCCTCTTCCAATGTCCCTTTTCATCATAGTAATGACAAAGGTCCTCAACACTTTTCTTAACAACAGACAATTTTTTAGTATTAGGCTTAGGATCAGCCTTAGTAATGGTCAAACCACTTACCTTAGCCTTTTCTTTACCCTTACCCTTACCTTTAAAGCTCTTCCCCTTCTATACCATTAGTACTTAAGGAGTATGAGTCTTTCTGATGTTTGGCTCTATAGTCTTACGCATTCCGTGTAACTCTTGTAGTGATCTTTGCAGATCATGCATGTTATAGTTCAGCACAAAATCTTTATAAACAGGTGGCAGAGACTGAAGTACAAAATCTGTCGCCAACTATTGGCTAATCCCGACATCTAGTCTCTCAAGGTTATCAAAGTAACCTATCAACTTCATCACATGCGGGCTGACTGGGTCAATATCACCCATTTTGCAGTCAAATATTGCCTTGTAGTATTAAATCTCTCAGTTCTAAACATCACTTTCAGGTTATTGATCATATCAAAAGCAGAATCCATGTTTTCATATTGCTTCTGAAGCTCAGAATTCATGGTAGTTAGCATGAGACAGCAGACATCAGTGTTTTAACTTTCGTGCTCATTATATGTCATCTTAATGGTATTATCAGCATCGGAATCGGGCTCGTCAGGGATACTCCTTCTGAAGGACGAATTTCTTCCTCTCCTGTTTGAGAATAATTCTCAAGGAGCGATACCATTCCAGGAAATTTGAACCATTCACTATTTCCTTTTCCAGTACGGATCGTAGTGAAATGAATTTGTAGACATATCTACAGCAGAAAAAATGCAGACTATTAAAATGCTGAAAAATAACAAATATCTTAAAACAATTTTAAGAAAGAGATCATACACACAACCCTCATGTATGCATAATATTCCAGAATCCCAAGTATTTTGTTATTTGAGTGAGCTTTGGCTCATCGCCCATACCACAAACACAAAGGTAGACATCACTATGTCAATCACATCACCATATGACTCCCAATTTGTTAGTTGGCCATCATATGACTACTAACTCTTTGCCTCAAAGCCCAAGTCCGACTTGATAGCTATGTTAAGCGAACCAAACTAACCTGCAAAGGTAACCGTTACCCATCTACTCAGCTCACATAATCAGCAAAGCACTGCTTTGGCAGTCACTTTAACTAAAACGATGCAAACTTATTGTAGTGGTTAGTAATGGAAAGGCATGCTTAATATTCCAGAGGGATTTAATGCAATATGCATGGGTCTTAAACATGGTTTTAGGTCACTAAAGGGGAAAAGAGACCTAACCATTCTAACCATACAAGTCTCAAAACATGAATTAGTCATACATCATATGTCAAAATAAATTCATATGTTTTAAAATAGTATGTTTAAAATTAAAACCCAAAATAATTCATAATTACCATGCAATTTAGACTAACGCACAACCAAAACCAAGTTAAACCAAACAATTTTCATGCAAAATCAATGGTTTTTAATACAACCGAGTTCCCCCTAATACCTTATGACCGGTTCCCAACTGGTCTTGGAATGCCCAACTCGGAATCGGAAAGAAAAAGTGGAACCGGCTTGTTTCAATGAAAAACCAAGCATAAAATGCAAATTCGCGATATAATGTTAAACAGATTGGTTCATCATTAAATAAATCGGTTTTTACAAATGTTAAACCGGTTCCCTAACAATTAGGGCCTGATTTACTAGGAACCGGTCTGAACAACATAAAAACTAGATCAAATATAGCCGAAACAATTTCGACAATCATTATCACGCTTAACCGATTTGTTCAACCCTTTAAACCAATCGTCCAAGCCACGATTTTTCAATTCCTTTTTAATGGTTTTGGTCTCCCTCATCTTAGTTCATTTGAATCTTGCCATAATCATATTAGGGCTCATCATTAATAATGAAAAAGCTTCTTAGGGTTTTGGAAAACGATTTTAGGGTGATTATACACTAATTCAAAATTAGGGTTTGTAAAAAAAATTCAATTTCATAATTAAATTCGCAAATTGAAATTACCCTAAACATGTTTCTAACGGATCTACAAAAAACATATTCATCATATCAATTGAATCTCTCATAACCAATTATGAGGCAAGAATCAAGCCGATTTGAATAATACAACGCAATACCTCTCTGATACCACTGAAAGGTTTTAAACACCCTTTGAGCCCGGATCAATTGCAAGTATTAAACAAAGCAACATAATAAACAAGATAAATCGTTACATACCTTCTAGCGCATCGGAATAATAATAAGAAGTATGTAATATATAACTTGTAGAAATCCGAAACCCAAGACTAATAACAATCACCCCAGATGCGATGCCTCTTTTGGTATCCATACAGATACAATACCACGCCTTGTATGCTAGTACTAGAAGGGAAGAAAAGTAACATTGAGAAAACTCTTTCCTCTCTTGTGTTTCTCTCTCTATATGTTTTCTTATGAATAATGTGATTAGGTTTGTCATACAAACCTCTTCTTATATAGATGGGAGAACCTAGGTTACTTTCCTAAAACCCTACCTCGAAGCACAGTTGGGCCTAATCAGTATTAGAGCCCTATTAGTATTATTATAAGTCAAACTTATAATTATACTAACTTCGTACCTTTTTGTGTATGACCCAATAGGCCCACTTTAGACTACCAGACACGTAAACCATTTAAGTGTCAAATCGACATTGGCCTCTAGTAAGGCATATCGACTACATAGACCCAAGCGGGTTAATTCGTACAGGATAGTGGACATAACTCCTTCACCAATTCCTCCATTCGTCATTATTATCACATAATTATATTAATAAGTTGGAGTAGATATCCTTATAATCAAAGGTTGATATGACAATTCTTACCATATATGTCAATTTTCTAAAATAAAGGAATTATTCCCGCGTAGTGAGCAAAATATGTGGGATGATCCAGTTCCTTCATTCGTCATTATTATGACATAATTATATTGATAACTTGGAGTTATTGGATATCCTTAAAGTTAAAGGTTGATGACTGAAATTGTTTCAGTTATATCTTAAGTTATAGTCAATTTATTATGAATTAGGCACGTAACTTAAGTGAATTTCTCACTTAGTGACATAAGATCATGAAGACAAACGAGTCTTGTATCAAGAAGATTCAGAAACTAATATTCTCTGAGTTCATAAAGAAGGCTTTAAGATATGAGCTTATACACTGATAATGGTAAAGGAAAGGACAATCGTTGTCAAGTCCTACATGAAGATCAATGTCTATCGGTACAAAAATCTTTTAGTAATAACCGTCATTATTGTAATGATAAATAGCATAAGAAATGTAGCTCATAGAAATGTCTTGGAGATCTGCGAAGTTATTGAAGCATGACTTCTAACTGGAATTGACTCTACTTACTGCCAAAACGTCTATATTGGCGCGTAAATGACGACACAAGGCTTGACACATGTATTTGAGTTACGTTTTATTAGCCGACTTACGAATTGTCATTAAATCGCGATATATGCTAAACATGTTGTTTGATTCATCATCAGGTGACTTTTAGGAGGTGCGACATGAGTGCAAAACACGAGTGTTTACATATATAGTATAGAAGATTAGATTAGATATATATTGATTGATGATTATATTATTAGTCCTAGACTCCTAGTTAAAAATAGGGAGATGATAACAACACAACCAGTATGATTAATGTAACTCAAAATTGAGAGAATGAATAGTAAGGTAACATGTACTTCTTATATAGCTTGTATATGAGTGTCATTAACAAAAACTATAGTGACGTTATCACAGCTAGGGGTGTTCAAAAAGTTGTCCGGACTGGCAAACCGAACTGACTCGGACCGGCTGGTCCGGTCCGGTCTTCGGTAGGGATGACAATGGATTGGGTTCAGGTTAGGTGATGCCTTATCCGTCATCCACTTGTCACTTTAAAATCTCATCCAACCCGTCCATCTTCCATGAAACTTATCATCCGTGATTGAATTCGGTGGAGCAGGTGATAAACGGGTGATTGCATACATATATGTTTAAAGATAAAAATATGATAGACCTTTTATTTTCTAATAAAAAGAAAGTTAAATAATTATTTTGGTATAACTTTTTAGCGTCTACTACGACAACTATATATATTGAGAGTAGAAAAATTAGAAAATTGATTATTTTATATCTTAACAATTTATTATATATATTTTTAAAAATAAAAATTAAAAATATGGGGTGGTGAATGGATGACGAGTGAAATTTCTTCATCCAACCCATCACCCATCCGCCATCCGTTTCATCCATTTAAGTCGGGTTATCATCCGTCTTTTAGGATCGGGTGAATCGAGTTTTAGTCAGGTGCGGGTGAAATTGCCATCCCTAGTTTTCGGGTCCCAAAGAATATAGTGACCGGTCTCCGGTCTGGTTCACACGTAAAAGAAAAATAAAAAATTGGGCCTTGGCGTGCTTCTTACCCTTAGCCTTGGCATTGCTATTTACAATAGCTTTGCCCTTTCCCTTTCCATGCTTCTTAAATTGGGCCTTGGCCTTTCCCTTCCCCTTTTGAACCTCTAGCTTCAAGTTCTTCAATCTCATTGAAAGAACATCCTTTTGCTCACTCCCACTTTCTTCTATATCCCTTTCGACTTGGGTAAGTAGAGCATGGAGCTCGTGAAACCTCTTATCCATGCCATGCATGTTATAGTTTGCCCTAGCTTGGGCAAACTTGGGAGGAAGTGAGTGAAGGATGCGGCCAACCGCTAGCTTCTTAGGAATCTTGACCCCTAGACGATCTAGAGTGTCAACATGTTCCACCATCTTAAGCACATGTGGGCCAACCTTTTGGCCCTTTTCTAGCTTGGCTTCAAAAAGCCGAGTCATAGCATTGTATTGGCGAATCTCGGGTGATTGAGAAAAAGCCAACGTCACCCTAGAGAATATCTCATATGCTCCAAGGGTGATGTATTGTTGCTTAAGGCTTGAGGACATCGACCAAATCAAGACCATCTTGACGTCGTTTGCTACCTTAAGGTACTCCTCATAGGCGGCTTTGGCCGCATTAGTGGCTCTTGGGCCGGGTTCATTGGGTGGTGCCTCGGTCAAGTAGCGTAAAACGTTATCCGATAACGCCGCGCCCTTGATCGTTTGCTCCCACTCGACGAAATTAGTTCCATCGTCTTTTAAGATGCATTTGTCCATTACGGACCTTAGCCATGAGTCTTTTCCTAGTTGAACGGTGTTGTTATTGTTTGCCATTGCGAATTATGAATAACTACAACAAAATTAGGAAATATTAACATTCATTGTTTTAATCAATTTTACTTGTATAACCAATTTAAACAAGTCACTCATATAATGACCCCTCACGAAATTATATAAGCGATTCCGAGACCCGCATTTTAGACAAAAGAACATGTTATGCAACTTTTATGTAAAAGACGGTAAGTCAACTTTTGACTAATTCTACTCCTAGAACTCTCGGTCGACGGATTTCAACTAAACCCATCTCCTAGTCCCAAGATAACGCTTATCTTGTTGAGTCCAACCCAATTTAGGCGTGTGATCGTATCACCCTACTTACCCGAGGTAAAAAGGTCCACGTTGTGGTTGTCCTAATGAACACGGGGTTCATAGGTGCTTCAATTGGTAAGGCTAAAACTCAATTCCTTTTTAAGTTATGTGAGAGGTCTTGCCAATTTTAGTTATTAATTCCCTATAAATGAACTAAGTCGGTGAATTTTGAATAACGTTGAGTTGACAATCGATAAATAAAATGCATGTTGGTGATTTTGGCATGTGCGGAAAAATAAAGCAAGCAATCAAATTAAATCCTAGTATGGCCACCTAGCTAATCTAATTAACTAGATGATTACAAAATCGGAAACCAACTCCTTGGTCCCTTGCCTCTTCATGGAACGCCTTCCAATATGGCACCGTCTTTTGGAACACCGACTTCGGGAATCACCGTCTTCACAATAAATAAATACAAAAGATACAAATGATACATAGAAAATCCTATTATACATTTGATCAAAATAAATCTATTAATTATTACAAACGGGCGATACGAGATCGCAAAATCAAAAAAATTACAACCGAATCGGTATTCCCTTACATTACGGGTAATACCGATTAAAATAATCTAGGCCATACTAGGTACAACTTGCAATAAAAATAAATAAATGACATTCATTCATTCAATAATAACAACATAAATAAAAATGTATAAAATCATGCCAAAATCACCCACAACACTTGTCATGTTCATTCTAGCTCGGTTTTTACGAATTTTATCGATTTTATCTACTAAAAATCAATAATCAACACTTAAATCGTATTTAAGCTCGAACTAATTATCTAAACTGATTTAGAACTCAAAATTAGTCCCCACTAATTTTATTTGTATTTAATTAGTTTGAATTGATCGCATTTGCTATTTAAGGAGGTTTAATCATAACTTTTATGAATTAAACCCAAAATAAAATGAAAAAACATTATTAATTGAAACAAAATATTTTGTACATACTGGAACACTTCCAGGAACCTCAAGAACAAAAAATATTTGCCCAAAAATTTGAAATGATTTTATGAACAAATAGCTTTATAAAAATCGGTTTTATCAAATAAAAACCAACTAAAATAGTAAAATGATGAAACAAATTTTCAAATTTTACCAGGATGATATAAATAATATTTTCAAATGTACAAAAAAATTTGAACTCCAGAAAGTCTCGTTTCAAGTTTAAGAACAAAATAACTCATTTAAATCGATTTTTATCCAATAAAAATCAATAACCATGCAATACATGACCAAAAGTCACGAATATTTACATACAATATGTACACCATGCATGTGAGAACATATAAAAAATTTGAGGCTAGATTAAACATGCAACTATTTTTAGTTAACTTTTAACATAAAACCGCATGCTAACTCGGTTTTAAAGGCCATAAATCATACTCCCTCCAATCCAATCCAAATTACCCATTTGCTTTTTAGAGGTCAAACTTTCGAAACTTTGACCGTTTATAGATCGGAATATATATAACTTTGAAAGACGGAAGTAATATATTTGGTTTTGTCACGGAAATATCTTTCATAAAATTATATTTTTTATAAAATAATTCTATATATAAAGGAAGAAACACGCGGTCAAAGTTTTGCCTCGAAGACCACCCAAAAGCAAGTGGGTAGTTTGGATTGGATTGGAGGGAATAATAAATAGAAAATTAATTCGTAAATTCACAAAATTCGACCACAAAAATTTTGAGGTCAGTAGGTATGCATGAAAATCATAAAATTTCGTGAAAACCATTTTTAACATAAATTTTCGATTTTACTCAAGTTATCGTATAACCCGATTTTAATGCTCAAAATCAACATGCATGCTACAAGCTAGCTCTGATACCACATGAAAGTTCATAGACCCTAATTAGACTCCTCTAATTAGTTACTAAATTACTTGTTAATTTAGTGTTTAATAAAGATCTATGTAACATGCATGCAAATTAAAATGCATAATAAAAAGTAAGAAGAAATTTCCTTACATTGGAAAATTTCGGTTTATATGGGCACAACAAGAAACACCTTTCTTGTTGATCTTGAGCTAGAAAGAAATAGATGATCCTCCTTGTAATCTTCAAGTTAGAAGATCTCCTTCAAGATGCACCCAAGAGAAAACCCAAACTAATCACTTAGTTTTTTACTAGAAAACACAAGTGATTATATGAACTAATATTAGATTTATTACTACTCTAGGAAAAATATTAGTGTTTGAGAGTTTTAGAGAGATGAGGATTTTAGAGTGATAAGCATGCAAAATAAGAATGAACTAGTGTGCTAAATGAACAACAATTTTGTCCATATAAAGGACACACATGGTCCGGCCAAGGAGAGCCTTAATGGCCTCTTATTTTGCTTAAAATAATCCCATGCAAACTAGTTGAGTGTAGGAATGAATAAGATCATGATTATGTGTCATAAACATGACATGATCACATGTTGTAGTGTGATACAAGAAACAACAACCATCATGTTATTCCACTACATGATTTCGGCCCCCACTAGTGCCATGTGGTCCATTTTGATTTTTAATATTTGTCCCACAAATACTTATAATCATATGCTCAATTATCTTGTATAATTAAGGGTTAATTTGATCATATAACAATTATATGACTCAAATTAATAAATAATATACACTTAACTTTTAAGTGATATGTTATCATTATATCAATATATAATGGGTCCCACAATGTCTAGTTAGTTTATTTTACAACTCCTTGTAAATATAATTAACTAATCACCTCTACCTCAAAGTATATGCATAACCTCAACTAATTTAATGAATTAACTATTAATCACTAAATTAAATCTTATTCAATCGTATTAAAATAAGACGTAAAATTTATTCAGTCAATTATCGTATAATTGACTAATAAACTTATCCGGAATGAGTTCGTAACTCAATTTCCAATAACTAACTCTCGTAACTAAACATATATCAAATATATATGGAAAGTACTAATTAATATGTATCGTATACAAATAATTAGATTTCTGTTTGGGTCTCATCCTATAGGTGTGACCGAAAGGGGTCAGTTGATTACCGCCGTCATACGACAATAACGTCTAACTCTAGTCAGCTGATCGTTATCGATTTACGTTAATCAACTAACGTGGAGTATCAAAATACTAGTCATTCCACTAATATTCCAAAAATGCACTATTTTGGAGGACACTTGCTCCAACAGAATACCCCTAATGGCACTCTTGAAAATAAGGACCATGAAAATTGTGCAAATGTGGCGTAATCATTTTCCAATGGGCAGAAACTAAAATTGAAGGTAGTCATTTTCCCATGTGCAGGAACTAAAATTGAAAGAGTTTAATGATAAGAACAACGATTACCTTATATAGAAGAAAAGAGTGATCATAATAATCATTATTGATTTTAATAATAATAAGGGAGAGAAATGGAAGCATCACCATTCAAGAGCGATTGTTTAAAGGGTAAAGTGGCCTTACTGACTGGAGGCGGCTCTGGTATTGGTTTGGAGATATCAACCCAACTTGGTAAACATGGTGCTTCCATTGGTATCATGGGCAGACGCAAACTTGTCCTTGATTCTGCTGTTTCTTCTCTCTCCTCCCTTGCCATTCCTGTATTCTTTCTTTCTTTCCTTTTTTTTGGATCTTTTTGCAACTGCTGTTTCTTTCTTAATTTTGATTTGTCTTTTGTTGAGGTCAGTAGGGGTCCAATGTGCGCAATCTTACCCTATAGCTTCTAATGCCACTTTGTAATGATCTAATTTATGATCTGAATCCCGGGATTAATTGAGAGAGCTTCTACAAACAATGATTGCAATTAGAATCATGCTATTTATAATCCATGGATGAACAATTACTGATATAGAACAATATGAAATGGCTAAGACCCCGGAATGTCGTACTAAGCAAGTTCATGTGATCATTTGATCATAAGATTTGTGTGTATCAACTTTGGTAGGTATTTCTTTTGGAAGGGGGGTTAATGTCTTTACCCCGTCCAATAATTCCGACTAAAGTCTACTTCCTAAATGCATTTCCATCGACTAAGGCCTTTGTTTTACTCCCTCCATTCCATTGATATTGGCTTGCTTTCTATTTTCGGAGGATTTAAGGAAAAAAGTGATAAAATAACCATTGTACCCCAAATGGTCTGATAATATTGTTATGGGAGGAGTACTTCTTTATGAGAAGGCTTTTCTAGGCCTTAGTATCCTTTGATTAAGGTTATGGATGCTATGTACTTATGCAGTCCTTCCTTGACATTATTGAGCAGTGATTTCAGCCTCATCACCAGTAAAGCTTAAAAATTCCTTGGAAAATTTTGCACTAGTGTTTTTTTTTTACGAGCATTTTTCTTGAAACCTTGACCTGGAAACTGTTTTTGGTTGGACATCAGAAAAAAAGGAATGAGATTGTGGTTTTTTATATATCAAGTGGTGAAGGGTTATAACTTGTAAGCTTGTTGAATGGGCTCATCAAGGAGGGGATGATGTTTTTTAAAAATTTTGGCACTAGAGTAGCCGCTTGAGGTCTAGCTAGGGAATATCTCTCTACCGTGAACAAAAGGCGTAGACAACCTGTCTCCACTTTGAATATATTCTACAAACAACTAATATCTTGGTTTATCATCATAAATCATCTCTGAGGAACAATGACCATGAAAGTGATCCTCTATTATTACACATAATCCCTTGCCTTAATTCATTATTTGTGGGATCATCATAGGGGAGGGGCTGAGCTAAAGTGCTAAACCCGACTAATATGGCTGCCTTTTATTCGTTTAATTTTGGCCAATCCCTAACACGCCTTGTTTGTCTTTCCCTATAAATAAGTGGATTGGACACCATGTTGACCATCACATTCTCCGATGTGAAATCCACCTCAAATAATTGATTTACCTTGTATAAGGACTACCCTTGGTTATGTTCTCCTCAAAAAGAAATTCAACCTAGAAAATCTTCCTAAGTGAGAAGGTTGTTTGAGAAATTACCTACAACACTTGCCAAATTAGTAGTTTTAATGTCTCATCTCTTTTACAGAATTAAATTGCTCTAATCTTTAACCTTAAACCCCCAGTGTTGCCTGCCAATCAATACAATCTTGATGTGGTTTCTGAGTGATGTTACCCTAGATAGCAAGAATATCCACCATATTCCCACCCATATTGTTTGGTCTGTCATAAAAAAGCTTAGCGAGCCTCCTGCGGTGGAGGTTCTGAATTACGAGTATTCTTATAATATCCATGAATGCTTAGTGGCTAAATGCTCCGGGAAGTCTGATATCACTTGTAACGATATGAATTCCAGGAATAATTGATTAAATCTGTAAATTTAACACAGATTCTGGATTCCAGAAGTAATTGTTCATTCGGCTGATAGATCGTAATGGGAGAATGAGAGAAAGTTGTACCATAAAACTACTAAATTAACTAGAACTAAGCTATTTATAAGCTCGAGTTAACTTCCCGCCAAGACATAACAAAATTCTGTTATGAGTTGTTTGTGCTGACATTCTGTTCCCCAAGGATTCTGCCTTGCTCAATACTGCTATTCCATGACACACTTCTGACTAAAGAGGCTTCTGTAGCTTTACTTTTGAACTGACAAGAGTGGATTTCTAGTAAATGTCAAGGGAAGTTGAATAATTAGAAGCAATATATTTGTTTACTCCTTTTCAAGTGTACAAAAGATATATACGGTATATGATATAGTGGTCGCTGTACTCGATAAGCAAGCATGGTTGATTTTTTATCTGGAAGCTCTAAGTTCTTCAATTTTTAAAAGGAATGGTTACACCTTTGAGTATATAGTTAAGCATTTTTTCTCATGGTGTAAACTATCAGTATAAATAGTGATCTTATAATCTATCTCACGGTTGGTATTGGTCGTTTCGCTTTACATGTGGGCTTTAATATTGCTATTACTGTCTCAAAATGTGGTCATGCTATCTTCAAATCCTTTACAAAGCCATCACAATTTGCTGTCACAGTTGCTATCGATTGACTGACTGTGATTTTCTGCCCGTCTCTTCGCGTCTATATTACTATAGCAATTTAATTAATTCATTTGATGAAAGAGGTCCAAAGAGACCTTTTTGTGACGATATAATAAATATTATCTATAATTGGTCTAACTTCTCATACTTGTTACTCTTTTACATGACTATCTATGGCTCTCCTGATATTGCTTTTTCTTCCTTGGGTCCTTGAAATTGCTTACCCCATCATGTTAATATCTCCTTTCTAATGAGAAGGCAATAGGATTTGAAGGGGATGTTCGCAAGGCGGATGATGCAAGAAGGGTTGTTGAGTCAACATATAATCACTATGGTCGAATTGACATTCTTGTGAATGCTGCAGCTGGCAATTTTCTGGTCTCCGCAGAGGATTTGTCCCCTAATGGATTTCGAACAGGTAAGGCCGTAAGGGTCTTTATTAGAATGCTAAGTTGGCTGGCATGTGAGTTTGTTTATATACTACCCTAAGAGTACATGGCAGTTCCTTTGTTTCGGGGGTGATTATCAACAGAAAATACTTTATCTTAAAGGCATGGTAGTAAAAGCTGCTGTTACATTACATAACGTGGTGCGTAACAGGATTTTATGTCGTCGTTACGTTATTTCCCTTTATATAATGTTTTATAGAAAACTGCTGATTCTATGGCCGCATCAACTGATGTTTGAAAATATTGTCGTTTATTTGCAAGTATTTACAAAGCTTGATACATACTATGTGCTATTTTGTAAAAATAAATATTTGGAAACATGGTTATTTGCAATGTAGCATGCATTTGTGACCAAAAAAAGAGGGCATAAAGGAGTACAACTTGTCTAAAATATTGGAAAATAAACTCTAGATTTCATATTTATAGAAGGGAAAAAGTAATAATGTTTTTGAAACTTTGGCTGTATTGGCAAACCTCAGGGGTTTGCCGGGTATCACGTGCAAGTGACAAACCTCAAAGCTACCACGTGAATTTTCCGATACATTTATAAATGCTTCTTATTTAATTTTAATTATAAAGTAAATGAAATGGGTTTTTAAATTTGTTGATCCTATGACGTGCAGTATGTGATAACTTGAATATACATTTAGTGATACCAATATTGAAATTGGAAGATTGTCACAGATAAAACGATGCGCTGTTGAAGATAGTATAACTCCTTAAGATTTCTCCGAGGAAAAGTAATTTGCGATAATGTCGTTGTTTGAGAGAGAGGTACCATGGGATCTATCATTTGTTCTCAGCTCATTCCCCGCAAAATAATTAGGCTTTTTTTTACGTAGCAATTGCTCACTAGGAAAAACAAGTGAAGCAAATAAAATTAATGGAGGTTCAAAAGCTACTGGAACTTTGAATCGAGAGTAATCAACCACATAATGGTGGAATTATGAGTGGCTCAAAGATTAAAGGAACTGAGAAGGAAACGTGAAGATGTTGAATATGCATTGGGCATAGTCAAATGGTGGAAATCAGAGGTATTCCTTGCCCAGTTTATCCGAACTTCCCTTGATTATCGAAGATGAACAGGATCGATGAAGAAGAGTCGTTCAATGAATCTGTAAAGATGAATCCCATCCATGGACAAATCTGCAATCTAAAAGCAAAGGCAGGCTTTTAGCCCCAGCTATAAATGACGGTTGTGTAAATCAAATTACAATATGCACAGATGATATCTCCGATGAAAATGTTTACTTGAATCATGCTATAGTGTATTTTTGGGGGATTGTCCTCCTCGAGAGGTCGTAAGTGGTTTTCTGCAGCAAATTTGAGGAAACCGGAGAATTGTAAGGTATAGTTTTTGCCTATTTGTTTATTAATGGTTTAGTTAATGGGGGTCATTATCTATTTGATAATAAAGCCTATTATCACCCGTCCATGGACGCCTGTGATTCAGTTTGCAAAAGTTGGTTCAAATTTCGCCTCTATGGATTAAGTTGTTTATCTGGAATAGTATTGGGGACAACACCATTTGTTGAAAAATGCTTTAGGGTTGGGTAATCTTGTGAAATTTGATATTGCTACGCAAGAGAAACAGGATTAGGATATACTAGAATTATGGTAATGGCAAATGTTAGTCAGATTTTTATACAAAATTCAGTTTGAAGATGAAAATGCTTAGTGGTTGGTGTTGGGGTATAGCCGCACAGCAAGAGTGGAATCCTGTCATAAACGGTGGTTGTGAAGGTATTGGACATGAGCTACACCAGTGCAGGAAAAGATTATTAGATTAATATGTGAAGGTTCCAGCTGCAAGGGTGGGATAAGACTAGATTTATATCAGGGGGCTACCGCAATACGGAATACCTATGCCAACACCTGAAGCAGTGTGGCTTCTCTTACCGGTTGTCCCTCTTGCTAGGGTGATTACAAGGATGATCCAGCATGGGAGCAACCAGGTAGGGGAGCAGGAAATATTAGTTCGTTCATGGGTGTTCTTTAGAAGTCTACTCAGCAGGGGGTAGGAGGTAACTAGAAGGGTTAGTGGGTGTTCTACTCATGGTCTCATCCTCATAATTACGGAGTAGTTAGATATTCTAGAATGTCCGAGGACACAATATAGCAAAGGAAAAGGAAGTTAAGAGGTTTATTCATTCGAAGCTTCGAACAAGCTCGGCTGTTTGGTCTACTTTAAATTACAGTTATGAATAAATCGTTGAAGAATATTACTAATATTGTTCGTGATAATTGGTTGATTTCCACGAAGAATAATTGGCATAAGGGGCCAGAGTTTAGTTGGTGTGGGATTTAATGATGCTCATTCCCAACATTTTGGTTTGTGACGCCCTCTAGTTCATTCATTTTGGTTTGTGATGCCCTCTTGGTTTAGGTTGCTTTCGGCTTACGGCTTAGAATGGTGTATGGTTTTAATAAGAATGCTCAGAAAGAAGTACGATGAGAATTGGTGATGTGGAAGAGGGTGCCCTGTGGCGTTTTCAACAGTCTGCTGTTTTCGAATGCAAGGATGGGGACTGAAGTCAGCCACGCAGAGCAATTGCCATTTTTGGAGTGGGCAACATACTGTGGGTTACAAGATAAGATATCTTAGGGATCATTTTTTATTACTTGGAACAATAAGCAAGATGTTGAAACTAGGGTGTATAGTCTTGTACTCTTACATACGCGGTTCTTACCAATGCCGATTAGTTACTTAAGTTTGGTGAATTAAGAGCTGTTTTGTTGCCTGAGGGATTGTATGAGTACTGTCGTTTTGTGGTGATGATGTCAACGGATTCTGGGAGAAGGAAGAAGTGTAAATATTTTAACATGTGGAGTAAGGCTCCTGAGCTTCAGAAGGGTGTCATGACTAGATGGTTGACAAGGGTGGATTGTACAAGGATGTTTCAGGTTGTTGCTAAGAGAATAATAGGTCCTTTGAAAACGCTTAACGGCGGTCTGTTTTCAGATTTTGGGAAATCCGCAGGCATGGCCTATAAGTATCTTAGAAACAGCCTACAGAAAATTGCGAGGAGGCCTTTGGAGACGGAGTTGATCACATTGGAGTTTTTGGCCACTAAGTGCTAACTTGTACACTTGTTGATGAGGCTAAATGGTTGGCTGATGGGGATACTAATTCTGGTTTCTTTCATATAGTTACTATTAAAGCAAGGATATGTCAAACTAAAATGCTTCAGATTTGCTGTATGAATGGTGTTTTGATGTCTGCTTCAAAAGGGATTATGGCTGCCTTCCTGCAGTTCTATCAGCAGCTCCTGGAGGAGAGTTAAGTAGTTAACCACAACCTTGTGCCCATGTGGCTTCTACAGAAAGAAGGGTGGTGGAGGAGTTTCTCAGCTTTGCAGACCTGTTAGTGATGTAGAGGTTTAGCTAGCCATGTCTTCCATTCAACATGACAAAGCACCACACCCTGATGGATGCACAGTTAGTATTTTTTTCATGGATGTGTAGTAGTTATTGGACATAAGGTATCTGCGGCTTTTGAGAGTTGAGAGGTAGATACCACTATATCAGTATTTTGCCTCTTATCCAAATGTTCAATCTCCTAATAGTGTTGTGGAGTTCAGAAGGTCAGACCCATCCTGCAATGTTCTCTATAAGTGTATGATTGTTGAATCTGAATTATGACCGCTATCAGCAAATACACTTGGCCATGCAGTCAGCTTAGAGATTTTTGGATTCTGCATACAGCAGGGCCTGTTTGGCCTCTATTGGTTAATGTCTGGGGCTGCAAATTATGGCTACTATACATGGGACTGGAGTTTTAAGGAGGGTCATTGGACTATTGTTACACCGGAAAGCTGTAATTGCTGTTCTCAACTCTCTTCAAGGATCGAGTTTAAGGAGGGCCATGTGATCATTGCTGTGCGGGAAAGCTGTAATTGATGTTTTCAACTCTCTCAGTGTAATATTTGGTGTGCACAAAATTGATGCAGGATTAGATGTGCAGCAGTGCCTCCTGCGTGGCTGGTCCAAAAAGTGCAGGGAAATGTTACACTGAATTGTGGTAAAATGAAAAAATGATATTCTGAAGACCAAAGATAGGGAGTGCTTGTATGGTTGAAGGTTAATTCACTAAGTGTTTGATTGATTAGAATAGTTAGATCCTGTCATTGACTAGCAGGAGAAAAGGTGCCAATGTTGCAGAATTGTGATGTTGGTTTTAGTACTGAAAGTCTTATGTTCTTAGTAAAATGGAGGTCCAGAATCGACACACAATCTTGAAGGAAATTTAAGGTAGAAGCCAGGTTAGGAATTGTGTCCTGAGTTGCAAATTTCCTCATCTATCTTAGATAGTGACATGATATATAAAATAAAGTGTAGCTAAATAAGATGAACTATACTTTCTTACTCCCGGAACTGAGATCCGAGAAACATCTCATTGAGGGCCGCCTCTGAGATTTTGGAGGCCTTTGTGAAAGTTTAAATGGAACTTGAAACATTTGGGTAACCTTGGGTTCCTAAGGTATAACAGTTCAAAATTGTTATGAACAAATTTCACATGTTCTTATTTTAATCCTTTTAAATGCATGAGCTGCAACACTTCATGATAAGTGATTAAGACTTAGGGCTCGCTTGGAATGAAAGTAATTCTTACGGGAGTAATAGAGCTTAAATGAACTAGAAAATGGAGGAGAGTGATGGGGTTGGAGATATAAATGAGGGATTATAGTGTAATAGTCCCTCCATCAAGGGAGTAAATGTTCCCTACCTCCTCCCATTAGTAATGCATTACCTCCATATGGAGGTAATAATTCCTCCCTCACCTTCTCTCTCCACCCTCCACAAACCACCAATCTCCTCCCATTTCTTCTTGTTTTAGCTTCTATTAATTCCGTAATAATTACCTCCATTCCAAGCGAGCCATCGTTGGAAGCAAATAAGTGTTTAACATAAATAAGTGTTTAACATAACTATTACCTTACCATAGTAATTACTATCTCCAACCCCATCACTCTCCTCCATTTTCTAGTTCATTTAAGCTCTATTACTCCCGTAATAATTACTTTCATTCCAAGCGAGCCATTAAGAGTAATTCCAAAGGAATACTAAGCATTTGGAGCAGTCAGTTGAAAACCCTTATATCATTAGAGCCTATTTTATTCGTCGCTTGCTCCTGCATCACAATGTGCCAAGTCTTTTGATGGTTAAATATTTTGGTTTCCGTTGCTTACTTCATTACTTTTTCTTTTATTTTTTTATCTGGTATGTTTGCTAGTTAAATGATTGAAGGTTTGATTGAATGGGTGGACATGTTCTTTAGTGAGTTAGCACCATTTAATTTTGTTTCATGATTTTAAATCCACAGTTTTGGACATCGACTCTGTTGGCACGTTTACAATGTGCCATGCAGCGCTTAAATATCTCAAGACAAGAGGAGTAGGGAGAGCATCATCTGGTGGTGGGGTTATACTGAACATCAGTGCCACCTTGCATTACACTGCCTCTTGGTACCAAATTCATGTATCTGCCGCCAAGGTTAGTTGTGATATTTTCACACAAGTCATGACTAGTGTATGTATCAATGTAGGTTTAAAAAAGTGATGCGCGGAGGGTGCGTGGTTGAAGCAATTTTTCAGGGTTTTGTGAATTTGATGTCTTATGTTTTGAATTTCCTTATATTGTTTAGATTTCTCTAGCGTAAATTATGGACGAAGGCTTTTATTGTAAATTTAAATTACCCATTATATTTTTTGTTTTTTCATTCGTAGCTTGATTGTTTGAATGGTCCGTTTTGTTTATTAGGAGTGTAGGACAATCTTATACTCCCAATATTCACTTGGATTTCCTACATTTTTAACTTTCGTCCATTCATTTTGATTCCATACTAGTGTTGATCCCGCGCGAAAGCGTGGCTTTTTGAGATGAAAATATCATAGAGCTTGACAATAATGATATTTATATCATGTTGAAACTGGTTGGGAATTGGTTTTGTTCATGTAAAAGCTAAACAATAGTTTATGAGAAAATTGTGACCATAATTACCTTAAATATATATAGTATCTAATTAATTAGGAGATAAATTTTGTATAAGACTAAATATAGATAGTGAGCTCAAATAATTAGAAGGTAAATATTTTATAGAAGAGTGTTACTTAAGCGGGAAAATTTGGAGATGTGTTAATCTTTTAGTAAATAGGGGATGTTTCAGTTTCAGGAAAGAAATGACCCATAAAAAGACCAAAAACCTTAAATTGAATGGGTTCCACCATATTTAGAGCGTCGACTTACATCATCCACTTGCATCATCGGTTATCCCATTTTACCTTTATATTTCTGTTAGTTCTTAATCTTTGTGCCATTCGGATATCTGAATTGAGTATCATTAGTCACAATTAGACAAAACTTAAATAATTGAAACTCAAGTGACCCACCAAGTCCCCTCCTAACCACTGGCAACTGCCTCACCCACACATTCCAATTCTGCTGCACCACCATCAAACACCGCCAGCCTCCACCACCACCACCTCGTCACCTCTCTTATCCTTCAGTTTTGTTCTTCACATAGTGACCCACGTTCACTTCGTTATTGAGGACCACCACTTCGTTTGCGAAGGGTGCAGTGGGAGGTGAGCAGTGCACTGGTGATTGACGACAGAGGGAGCATGGTGGGTGAATGAAAAATGTCAGATTCGGTCGACGCATGGTTGAGCTTGATGGTCCACGCTCGTTGACGGGCGTGGCTGGCTGGGGAAGGCACGAAAGTTGTTGGGAGTTGAGAGCGATGGTGGATTGTGGCTTGCGTGGGTTGAGGGAGATGGAAGGATGTGGTGGTCGGAAGGAAAAGTAGGTTGTGTTAGCTAGCTTGAGCCTAGGGGTTAGGTAGAGGAGAGAGGGAGGCGGTGGGGGTTTCATGGATGAAGGTTGGGTTTTCAGGGTAAGGGGCGCCACCGCGCCAGGCGCCGATCAGGGTGGCTGGTTTTTGGTGTTGGGTTTTTGACGTGGAGGGTAGTCGACATTGTTGATTACATTGTGGTGGTCAATGGGTGGTGGTGATTGTTGGTCAGATGTGGTTTTTGGTTAGTATTGGTGCTGGTGATGCGGTGGGGGGTAAGTCTGGTGGTGGGATGATCTTCTGGTGTTAGGTGGTGTTAGGGTGATGATGGAGGGTGGTAGGGTTGGTGTTGGGAAGGTTATGGAGTTTGGTCGTGGGTTTGGGTATGAGAAAGATGAGCATGATAGTGTATAAAGGTGGGGTTAGTTTATAAGGGGGTATATGGGTTGTGTGGCAAGTTTCTTTTTGCCATTTAAGGAAGTGGGAATCCAGCGAATGGGGCGAAAATGGAAAGTGCAATGAATATAGAGAATGGTAGAGAATATATGAGAAATGAATGTGGACATTGGTTGGTACGGAAAGTTGGTTTCCCCCCTTCCGAAATGCACATATATATCTTAATTCTTGACTTCCACGAATGAAACATGCGAAATACGCGTCTGTCACTCACTATTGTTTCCTGGCTTTGTCCATGGCTTTTTCTACTTGTGATGTGGATTTTTGATGACTCTAGCTCATCAATTACTTGTGTTTGGCTGGTGGTGCTGTAGGCAGCTGTTGATGCAACTACGAGAAACTTGGCATTGGAGTGGGGAACAGACTATGACATCAGAGTCAACGGGATAGCACCAGGTCCAATCGGCGATACGCCTGGAATGAGGAAACTAGCACCTGAGGAGATTCAAAGTAAAGCTAATGACTACATGCCTCTTTATAAACTTGGTGACAAATGGGATATTGCTATGGCTGCTGTATACCTCGCCTCAGATGCAGGTACGACATTGTTGTTTATCTTTTCTCCTTAAATCGATGCCCACGTGCTTGAACTGTTGATGCTTTCGAATTTGTATATCTATGTTGTCTGTTTATTCATCTAAATACGGGGTCACAAATTCGGAAGTTGAAAGATATTTCATACTAAGATTTGAAGATTAGAAAACAAATTATTTTATCAAATATCAAAAGCTGCATTTTGCCATTTTCTCAACAATTCATGCCAGTAGTTCACTTTATGATGCATGTTTACTACGATTTGATGATTAGAATGCACATTATTGTGTTAGAAGTTGCATTTGCTCAAGAAATTATGCAAGTGGTTCACTACTTCACTAGTGATGAATGCAGATATCATTCTTAATATTTTTTTTATTGGCTCTGATGCCGGTCTAGGTTTATTGTTAAATTTGAACGTATTGGATCCCACGATTGTATATATTGACTAAACCATTGTAATATTCTTAGGTAAATACGTAAATGGGGCGGTTCTACCGGTTGATGGTGGCCTTTGGCTGAGCCGGCCACGCCATTTAGCTAAAGACGCAGTGAGGCAAATGTCCCGTGTTGTTGAAAAGAAAACAAGGAATACACCAACTGGTGTCCCTAAAAGCAAGCTTTGATTCCCTTGTAACACTAACAGCTTGGTTGATTGTGCTTATACTCGGATATTTTTGGGGTGTTGTAGTAACTTAATAATTGTAACATATTGTTATATATTCAGTTTTACATATGAATATTATTGTAGATGGCACATAAAGCTCATGCTCCCTATCTGTTTCAACTGGCCAAACTGGGGCTCAACTCTCAGCGATAGTCGACCTGGCTTCGGAAGCGAATGGAACCCATTTCAAAAGACACTAACCACCTTCTTTGGATATCCAAAGGAGAGGGAAAAGGAGGGGAGGGGGAAGAAGGGAAGGGAAAGGGAAAGGGAAAGGGAAAGGGAGTGAAGGGGCGGTGAAATAGATGACGAATATTTTTCCCAAATCATTCCTTTGTTGGAGAGAAAATTATTTGCCTACTACCCAAATTTGCTTAACCAAACAAAGAAAATTGTCTCTTATCGGGTAAATTTCGCACCACTAGACAGATAAGTTTCACAACCTTGGCAATGCCGGCAGCCAGTAGTTTGCCTTAGCAGTACTATGTTTTACCCTGTTTCTTTTTCTTGGTCCTATCTTTCTTATTAGTTTGTTCTAAAGTTTTTTTTTACAACAGTAAAATCAGAGGGCTACATATTTATGGCCCGTTTTACCTTGTTTCTTTTTATTGGTCCCATGTAGACCTGACAAATGGGTCAAACGGGTCGGGTTTGGGTCGGGTCAGTTTGGGTCGGGTCATTTCGGATTTGCTCAATCTTTCGGGTCGGGTCGGGTCACGTTCGGGTTTGGGTCAGTTTCGGGTTTGAGTCACTTCGGGTTTGGGCCATTTCGGGTTTGGGTCATTTTGGGTCAGGTAATTTCAAATTCATATCCGATTTATTTAGGCCATTTTTGGGTCAAAATGATCAAGTTAGTTTTCGAGTTAAGCTCAGCGTCAAGCCAAACTTGCACGTGACAACTAATCACAAGAAATTGGGTCATTTAGGATCATTTCCAATCGGGTTATCTGTGGGTCGGTAGTTTCGTGTCGGGTTATTTTGGGTCGGGTCTCTTTCGGGTCAGTCAAGGTTCGGGTCGGGTCTGGGTCGGGTCGGGTCAATTCGGGTTTCGGGTCATTCTCGGGTCACGCAATTCCGGGTCGCTTTCGGGTCTCGGGTCAGCCTTATCGGGTCGGGTTATTCGGGTCGGGTCAGTTTTGCCAGGTCTAGTCCCATGTGTCTCATGCTGGTCTTCCTCATATTTGCATATTTGGTAGATAAGTTGGAGGCATTTAGTGAGAACATGGACGTGATAGCACCGTCGGTCTAGAGCCTAAATGAGAACTTCCTTGATAACAAGCTCTTCAGCTTATAATGACCCTTCAGACCAAATTTTTCTACATTCTTGAAAATAATATTCCCATTATTATCATAGGTGACCCATCCGATGGATGATTTGAAGCAAGGGAGACAAGGTCGCATTCACCTTTATCCTTATTACACTACAGGTTGACCATGAACCAAAAAAATTTACGAGGAACGAATCCTTTATCTTCTTCTTAAGGTCCTCATATTGATAATCATGACATTGCGAAATTTTCCGAGTAGCGCAACATGCTGCCATAGCCAATCTAGCGTTTTCTAACTGTAGACGTATAACAGAGGCTGGAGAGGAACTGATGTTCCGAAAGATGTAGTTATTTCTGATATACCAAACGCTCTCAGTACTGCCATATAATTAATAATAAGTTCTTCCGAATTTTCCTTTGTAGTAAGGTAAGAAATCTAGTTAATGATCCAAATTTTAATATGATTATCTCTAGTTGTGTGAATATCCAATGGAAAGGAAATCCAAAATCTCCTGACATTTTAGCAATCTATAAAAAGATGCTCAAAGGTTTTAACAGAATTTTCCTCACTACAAAGATGACAAGAGTGTCTATATGAAATTCCCTCCTCCCAATTTGAGTCCCACAGGAATAATGTTTGTGATGATTCTCCATATGAAAATCTTCCAACTATGAGCTACAGGACGATTCCATAATCTTTTTCTGCAAAAGACCTTTTCCATATCCTCATTCTAGTTTTATCTTTAACGTATTGATATTGTCTTAGAGTGGTTGAAGAGCAATAACATATCCACTTTTCACCGAGTACTTACCCAAACGTGTTCCAGTCCAATAGAGCAAGTCCTTTGTCCAGGTGTCACAAATGGCGATATCATAAATTTTCCTTCGCCATTCTTCATCAAAGAGCATTTATGAGTTGCTCATTCGCCTAAAGGATGATATAGGTCCTTCACCCTAAGATCAGGGAGAGGAAAGCCCGGAGGCGGGGAAAGATGACTGCTGGGTTTTGGCTCCTGCCATGTACCCATTTGGTTCGCCATATGCGAGCTTTAGAATTTTGACCCACTTTTCACCCCACATTCTTTAGAATAAGCTCCATTCCTTTTTGTAATCCCCTACATGCCCAATATATATTAGTTGATAGAATTAATGTCAATGTTGAGACCATCTTTTAAAATTTTATCCCTAAAAATTCTGAGAAAAGAGTGGCTTGATAATTGTTGATGAGTTTCCAAGCTTGCTTAGCAAGAAGGGCTAAATTTAGACAGGAATGTTCCAAATCCCGAGGCCTCCCTGAGTTTTAGGTAGGCTTAAGAAATTGGAACTACGCCAATGGATTGACTTAGAGTTTCTTAATCCTGCTCACCAATATTGTGACATAAGAGAGTTAATCCTCTTTGACATGCTTACCGGAGTTACCGCTATTTTATATATCGATATGAAGAAATTTGAAAGGGTGGGCAATACCGAAGAAATTAATGTAAACCTTCCCGTTGGTGAGAGAAAAGACCATTCCATGATGATATTCTCCTTTTCACATTCTCAACAAGGCTTTCAAAAACGTTTCGCTTAGAGTGCTCAAAATCAGTTGAGATTCCAAGGTACTTACCAATACCTTTATTAATTAATTACGAAGTTTATTTTTATATTACAAATTTTATTCATTGTAATACTTTTTGCATCAAAGTTTCCATTTGTCTACCCTTACTAAAACACTTCAAATCTATTTCTTTTTACTTCAAACCTATAATACGAGAATGAGCTAAGATCTCTTTCGAGGTGAGGGTCTCGGTTATCTAGAGAGATAAAGTATACCCTTGAAGTGTTGGCTTGTTTATTACCTTACTCATGGATAATAGTGTGATATTTATATAATAGAGATCATACTAATGTTACCTATGTAGCAATGAACTCCAGGGAAAATGGCCACATGTAGCTTTAGTTCCTATTTGTATCCTTTTGAATTTTTGGATCTAGATGACATGAATATACCCCATTGTTTGTATTTTTAGTTTATTTATTTACACAACACTCAATCTTCTCAAGATGCACATAAAGTTTTTTACTTGAATAGATATTTGGCTAATCATGCAATCTTGAATGAATAACGGGGAAATACGTAAATTAAAATGGATTAGCTACAACGACCAAAAGGCCAGAGACTTCCAATGGTTCAAGTTGGCACGTGTCCCTAACCACAAGCACAATTATATGAAGCATTATTATAATAAAATTAAGTTCATTAATGTTTCATGCTCATGTAAGTTCGTCGTCCTTAGACTATCTTTATCAATGGTTTGGTTCACCTAGGTTAAATAATACGAAATAATATTTTTTGTTCACAACTTGGTTGTAAGATCTACCACATTTTTTCAACCTTTATCAAGACCTATCTTAAGCTATTTTAACCCATCTCTCTCTTACTTTTTTTTATATGAGTAAATGAGTAAATCGGAAATCACATGGTACCCCCGAGATTTGCCATTTTGCCCGAAATGCCCAAAATTTTGATCTAGAAAACTTTAAGAGGCAATAACTCGTGTTTACATAATTTGATTGTGACGATTTTTTTTTCAAATCGATCGTCTTTCCGAGTAGTACGATTTGAAAAAAATTTTTTGTCGAGTTTGGAATTCGTAACCAAGAGATATGCTCGCTCAAAGTTTGTTTGGTTAAAAAAACTTTGACATACAAAAACTCCTAGCTACGGTCCAAATAATAAATTTTTATTTCAAATCGTAATTCTCTAAAAGACGATCGATTTGAAAAAACAAATCGTCACTTTCTGATCTCGTAAACACGAGTTATGGCCTCTTAAAGTTTTCTAGATCAAAATTTTGGGTATTTCGGGCATAAGGACAAACCTCAAGGGTACCATGTGAATTTTCCGAATTTTTTTTATCAAGAATGATTTTTTATTATAGAGTATGAAAAAATAAGAATAGTTATGTAATTTTTATATTTTACCAACGTGTAAAATTATAATTAAAGTCATTTATATATCTATGTTAAATTGTTTTGGTTACTTTTTAGAGTAAATTAATAATTACTCCCTTATAAGATTCACTTTTCTAAATTTACTCCCTTATAAGTTGTTTTGCTAAAATTACTCCCTAAAGTTACATTTTTATCAAAAATTGCTTCAAAAGTCCAATTTAAGTCATTTATTTTGTCTATTTTTGAACTTATTTCGTTTGTGCATTAGTCAATCTATACTTTGAAAGGTAAAATATGTAGACAAATGGAGGGAGAGTTCAAAAACAGACAAAATAAGTGACTTAAATTGGACTTTTGAAGCAATTTTTGATAAAAGTGTAACTTTAGGGAGTAATTTTAGCAAAACAACTTATAAGGGAGTAAATTTAGAAAAGTAAATCTTATAAGGGAGTAATTATTAATTTACTCTACTTTTTATAAACTAGTTGGTTGTCCTAGGGCGCGATGGCGTACTGGGATATGTAGTTTTACATCTTCGGTTTTCTTGTGACCGTGTAATATATTATACGAAATTAACCATGCTTAAACTACGTAGACAAATATTTAATTAAAAACATCTAAGATTAGAAATATTATACATGATATTCAGTTACATGCCTGAAGGATTGGAAAATAAACCATATGATGTTAGCTTAAGTAGACACGACAATGTTCATAAAGAACGATGCTAAGTCCTTTTACTCTTCTCATTATACTCCCTTCCATCCAAACTAAAGGTTACATGGGAGGGAGCACAAGTTTTAAGAAAAAGTTGAAAAATGAAGGGTAGTATTGGAATGAAAGTAGAGCCACTTGAGTATTTAATGTTAATTGGGTGGGTGGGGTAATGACATATTGTGTAAATATATAGGGTAAATAAGGAGTAGTTGGTCTTATTTATTACCCAAAAAGGAATGGGTAGTTTGGTTTGGATGGTCCAAATAAGGTAAGTGTAACCATTGGTTTGGATGGGAGGAAGTATATCTTATATACGGTATCCCGCCAAAACCAACCCTAACCCCTCGGACAATTCTTCTTCTTATTCTCTTGTCCACATCATGGTCGGGCACTGCTACTATTCTGAAACCAGCCTCATCCCTCACCCCTCACCCCTGTTATCGTTATTTATCATTCTTAATAAATCGATGTTAAGTCCCCTTAAATGTTGTTGTTGGTCTACTAAGTATATGGCCTATTTGGTTTTGATCTTCTTAGATATGTCGATAGAAACCCAAACCTGAATCTTTCCCATATTGTCCATGATAAAAGAACTCGATAAAACTAACTCATAGTTTTTTCATAAATTTCATTAATTACAAGAAGAAATATAGTCGGCGCAAAAAATTATATGAGAAAGTTATATAACCTACAACTTATAACGGAATATAAGTATATATGCGGTTACTACTTCCTTTAGTTAGCTACAATATAATAAGCCAATCAATTATGATAGTAAACAAAACGGAGTATCTTTTTTTTTTTTTTTTTTTTTTTTTTTTAATCAAAGTAATGACCCACCCACACGGTGTCTAAAAATGTGCTTTGAAAAGAATATACAAAAACCCAAGCACGAATTATGTAATATTATAATTAATTTGTGTTGTATTAGTGCTCTTTATTTAACTGAACTTCTATCTTTTGTACTATTTAGTGCCTTCTCACCAAAAGGATGGGCTTACTCATCTAGCAGTTAAGATTTGCTCAATTTCGAGTTTTTTTCAGTTGGCATATAGAAACGGAGCATCCAAATGTAAAACTGAATTAGTGGGGAAACATGCCACAAAGGAAGGAGACGTGTATCCTGTAGTACATTCGACCATGTTTGAAATAGAGCCAACGTTTTATTGTACATTACAACAAAAGCATTAGTGTTCATTCACAATTATTACAAACTTTCCAGCTATCCTACTCGTTAGTTAGAAATCAATTGATCTATTCAAAATCAAATATTTACCTGTATTTGGTAAGAGAAAAAAAAACAAATTCCAAAATTTCTTAGTGATTCGTTACCTATTTTTGTGAAGGTACGCAATGAATCGATACCTATTTCTACAATGGAACTGCGAAATGAAGTATATGATAAACTTTTAAAACATTTCGTGTTACAAGTAAATACAAAATTAGGTAACAAAATACCATTTTAACAACTCCTACAATCCCCCTCGTAGTAGCTACCCGCTTGATGATATCAATTAACATGAGATTCGGCGATATATTTTTACATCACAAGTGAAAAATGTTGGACGAACTACCTATAAATACGGCAAGACAATATGATATTATAAGTTTCTTAATATACCGTTGGAGAAGAATTGGACCAACTCTCTAGAATGAGCTGTTGGAGTTTCAGTCAAATTAACAGATCCTTTGTCATGCGCAACATTACTGAAAACAGCAAAATTAAGATCAAATAGCATTGCCACTCTTAGTTAATTAGGAAAAAAAAAACTTTAACATGATATCTACATTCACGTTCAAAATATAAGTGATTTACGTCACTCATTTTTACAAAACAATTCTCAACAAAGTGATATCTTTTTACATCATTTGTCAATCAAACCGCCGCATACGTACCCTGGCAACAAGACAACCCTAGAAGCTAACAAATGGATGTATCTGACCCACTTTTAAAGACCCTTAGGCTCAAGAACAACCGCCTTTTTTTATTCACAAGAATTAACCACTTCTCTTAATCCTACACAACCATCAAACCAAGTATTTCACTAAACCATACTTTATATCAGCTCCCACTTTACCCCAACATATAATTCGGCATCATCAAAAGTGCTATAACATTTGCTTTTAGTACCACTGTTTTCTTAACTTGCTCTGGTTGCCAACTTTTTTCAACGAGCACTACTTTTAACCGGAAACGATGATCAGACTACTGCAAAGGAAAAGAAAGTTACCCTAAGTAGAGGCTAATGACCTAAATAATATGACTACAGAAATATATAAGACATGTATTCGACAACTCTAGTATACCATTTTCATCGAACGCCCAATAACACAAAATACATATTGAGAATAACCTCAATCTCTAGACTATAAGCACCAACCAAACGTTAATAAAGTTGCACAATTGTTAGAAAAACAAGACGACAACTTGAAAAAAGTACATGATTTACCAGAATAACCAACCAATGGATGGGAACAAGTGGACAGTTTTTTTTGGAGTTAAAAGAGGGCCATGTTGATTCCACTGGGCCATTGATATAGTGTCATTTCACCCCACATTTCCACCCCTTTTCATCTCGTTTTGTTTGCCTTTAACGCTCCCTAGGAGCGTTTCTACGTGTTTTACCTTCTTCTAGCATATTTCTCGCTTTTATCGTGCTTTTGTAGGTAAACCGTCAATTGAGGCGATTTCTACCTACTTTTGATCAACAAAGAAGAAGGTGAATCATTCGGAGGACCCACGACACACCTTGGGGGGCCCACATACCCTTGGGGGCCCTACTTGACGCGCCTAAGCCCTCCCGAGTCAAGGCAAGCGAAACCGAGAAGGAAACAACAAAGTCAAGCGAAGGAAGAAGGAGAATGACCATCTCATGGTCGTGAAGTGCCATCTCACGGTCGTGAGATGCATGCCCAAGAAGTTTGATTTTTGTGGATTTGGTTTCACGGCCGTGAAACTCATCTCACGGTCGTGAAACCTCTGTCACGGTCGTGAAATGAACTTCACGGTCGTGACTTGTTCGTGAAAGTTAAGCCATGTTCTGCCAACTTCCTCACGACCGTGAAATGGAGTTTCACGGTCGTGAGACGTGTTTCACGACCGTGAAACCCATTTCACGGTCGTGAGTGTGCCAATCCATGAAGCTTCTCGAAGCCCATCTTCCCTTCATTTTGTAAACCTATATATAGACCCTCTTATGTAATTAAAGGGCACGAAACCCTAGATCTGAAACTTTCATAGAATTAGTTTTAATCTTGTATTAATCTTCCTTAATTAAGCAAATTAGTCGGTTAATTAGTGATTTCAACTTGGTTTAGTGTATGAACTTGGGTTATATTCAAGGATTTGTGACGAAATCTTGGTATTTATATCAAAGTTCTAATCTTTCTCCAAGTTGGTATAATTTCTCTACTTAATCTTGCCTTTAATTAAGTTTTCATTTCGTTTATTGTTATCTACTTATTGTTAATTAGAAATGTTTAATGTTGTTGTTGATTTCCTCTTACAATCTTTAGTAAATGTCGAATTTCCCTCAAGTATGAGTGAGTAGTAATCTTGCTAGGGTTATGTGGGGGATTATGGGTCCTTGTATGGTTTAATGTGTTATTGTTGGGATTAGTAGTTGATTATTGTCTAGTCTCCATGCTATGCTTATAACATGTTTGATGAAATGCTTACTTGAGTTTGCATGAATCTTTCGTTTGTTTCGAATGCCATAAGATCGAAAGTCGTGGTCTTTCGTAGAACCGCTAGTTTTGGCAAGCCGTATCTAGTGACGCGATAGCTAGTTAGAGTCGGTTTGAGGAGGAATTGTAAGAACGGAAGCCTCGATTCGCTTTCCTAGACTAGATGATATTTCGACTATTAGACCCGACCCTTGCACTCGACTTTACTACCCATATGAACCCACTCACCCTAGTCTTCCCTCTTATTTGATAAAAATCCAACCTTTATAGCTTTAGACTCCTTTTGTTGTTTTTAATTGCTTTTAATTGTTGTTAATTAGTGTAGCCAACAAACCCAAACCCAAATTACTTTGTGACTAGCAAGAGACTTTAAGTAGACTTTTAGATCAATTTTGAACACCAACCGTCCCTGAGATCGACATCCCTACTTCACAACTATTTTCACTACATCAAAATGGCGCCGTTGCCGGGGACGGTGTATGTTTAATCTGATTGTTTTTGGTTTGCTTTAGTTTTTTGCCTCTTGTCTTGAGAAACCTAGTTTCTCGAGGCATTCTCACCGTTTACATTTAGTTTTCTTGTATGCCCAGGCGAGCTCCCCCAAAGGATCAACCTCCAATCGATCCCGAGATCGAAAGGACCTTTAGGAGACTTCGCAAAGTCTTCAAAACCGCAAGTAGAGGCTCTTCTTCAAATACGATTATCACAACGGAGGAGCTTTTACCTTCAATTGAAGAAGGGGAAATTCGGGAAAGTAACGAGTTAGAAATTGAGCATCCAAGTGTAGAGAATTGGGAGGAAATTGTGCCGATTGCGGAATTTGTGAATCCTTTTGGAATCCCACCAACCATCCCACAAGACATCCAACCACCCACTCTTCTAAGAATGCCTAAATTCTCATCTCACTCCATTCCCACGGAAGATACTCTTCCAAACACCACCCCCGTACCACAAAATCTCACCGGAAATTTCATTGCTAAAACCGCTTTTATCCAATTGGTGGAGAGAAACCAATTTGGAGGTATGCCAAGTGAAGACCCTCATTTACACATGGAGACTTTTTGTGATTATTGTGATGCCGTTTCTCAAACGGGAGTGACTCAAGACCAAATCCGATGGGTCTTGTTTCCTTTCTCTCTTATTGGAGCGGCAAAACGATGGTTGAAGAGTCTTGACAAGGTCGCTCTAGGTATTGACTCATGGAAGAAGCTAGCTCTAGCTTTTTATCAAAAGTTCTATCCACCGGAAAAGACAAATATGTTGAGAGCTAAGATAACCGGATTCAAGTAAAGGGATGAAGAGTCACTCTATGATGCTTGGGACCGATTCAAGGAGATCATTCGTTCTTGCCCTCACCATGGTTTGAGTGAGTGGTTCTTGGTGCAACAATTTTGGAATGGACTTTTTGAAGAATCTAGAGGAATCTTGAATATGGGGTCAAATGGAAGGTTCACGGAAGTGGATGATGCTCAAACTTGGGCAAGAATAGAGGAGATGGCGGCCCATAACTCACAATTTAGTAGGCCAAGGCAAACTCCTAGGGGAAGACATGAAGTGAGCTCTGTTACCCAAATGGGAGCCGATTTTGGAGCTCAACTTAGCTCTTATATGGAAGCAATTAACCTTAAAATGGATCAACAAACGGCTCTATTTCAACAAGCTCAAAGTTCATTAACTCAACCTCCTATGCAACAAGTGAATGCTATGGTAATGACACCAAGCTTACCTCAAGGGGTTTGTGAGTGTTGTGGAACATTTGGTCATGATCCTCAAGAATGTAGAGGATCCGTGGAACAATTAAATGCCTTTCAATCTTATAGGCAAGGAACCCCCTACTCCAACTTCTACAATGAGAACACAAAGAACCACCCAAATCTCTCATACAAAAGCCAAAATGTTCAAAACCCTCAACCACAACCATATGTTGCCCCACCCATGAGAAACAATCAACAAAACTTTCAAAGACAACAATACAATCAAAACCAACCTTCCTACAATCAACCACAATACAACCAAAATCAATACAACCCACCACCACAAAATCAACCTCCCATGCAACCACAAGTTGGGGATCCAAACTTGGACATTCACAAAGCGATTCTCCAATTGCAAAAAGATAACCAAGCCAAAGATATTATCATCAATAACATCCTTGCCCACAATAAAATGCTTGAAACCCAAGTGACCCAAATAGCTTCGGGGAGTTCCTCTAGGGGAAAGGGTCAATTACCTCCTCAAGGTAACCCACCTAGAAATGAAACCGCCAATGCCATACATTTGAGGTGTGGAAAGAGTTATGAGGGGCCAAGAATGCCAATTGAAGATGATAATGGAGAGGGAGACAAAGTGAAAAATGATGGGCCAATTGAAATTGAGGTTGTTGAATTGGATGATAAGGAGGAAGAGTGCTCTTCAAGTGAGCAAGTTGTTGTTGAGAAAAATGATGATGTGATAACAACAAACAAGAAGGTTGAGGAGCCTATTGTGATAAGGCTACCTTTTCCTTCTAGACAAGCCAAAACAAAACTTGATAAGCAACTAGGCAAGTTCATGGAAATTGTAAAGAACTTGGAGGTCTCTATTCCTTTCACCGACCTCATCACTCAAATCCCCGCCTATGCAAAATTTATGAAGGACATTCTTACAAGGAAGAAGTCATTGAGTGGAGTCGAAACCGTGGCATTCACCGGTGAATGTAGTGCATTTCTACAAAACCCAACCCCTCCAAAATTGAAGGATCCGGGTAGTTTCTCCATCCCATGCACCATAGGCAACATTACCATTGACAAGGCCTTGTGTGATTTGGGAGCTAGTGTGAGTGTGATGCCATACTCCATATGTGAAAAACTTGGCATGGGAGAGCTTAAATGCACAAACATTACACTTCAAATGGCGGACCGATCAACAAAGCAACCTTTGGGTGTGTTGGAGGATGTCCCGGTTCGAATTGGGAAATTTTTCATCCCGGTGGACTTTATTGTTCTTGATATGGCGGAGGATTCTCAAATCCCCATAATACTCGGGAGGCCATTCTTGCACACCGCCGGAGCGGTAATTGATGTGAAACACGGGAGGCTTACCCTTGAGGTGGGGGATGAACAAATCACTTTCAATTTGCAAAATGCCATGAAAGCTCCCAATCTTGGAGAAGCATGCTATTTCATTGACATTATTGATGCTTTCGTTGAAGAAGTTACACCTAGCTTCTATATGAGGGACCCTTTGGAGGCTATATTGACTTTAGAGCCAAGGGATATCATGGATGAGCTACATGGGTTTGAGTTCGACTTACTTGAAGCAACTTTGGAGGGAGAAGAGCTTGATGAACAACAACTTCTAAGACTCGAGTCTATCATTCAAACTTCTTGTTCGGTAGACATTGCGGTAGAGGTACAAGCTCCTTCTCTAAAACCCCTTCCCTCTAACTTAGCATATGCTTATCTTGATGAGTCGAAGTGCAAACCGGTGATTGTAAATGCTAATCTTGATGATGATCAATTAAATGCATTGTTGTGTGTGTTGAGAAAACATGAGAAAGCTATATGCTATAGCTTGGATGACTTGAAGGGGGTTAGCCCCGAATTGTGTATGCATAGAATTCATATGCAAGATGACCATGAGCCAAGAAGGCAACCCCAAAGAAGGCTAAACCCCACTTTGCAAGAAGTAGTCAAAGGAGAAGTCATGAAGCTACTAGATGCCGGGATCATCTACCCAATCTCTTACTCCGATTGGGTTAGCCCCGTGCAAGTGGTGCCAAAGAAAGGTGGCACCACGGTAGTGAAGAATGATAAAGATGAGCTAGTGCCAACTAGGTTAGTGACGGGGTGGAGAATGTGCATAGACTATAGGAGGTTGAATGCCTCAACAAGAAAGGATCATTTCCCTCCTTCCCTTCATTGACCAACTCTTAGAAAGACTTGCCTCAAACAAGTATTTTTGCTATTTAGATGGATATTCGGGATTCTTCCAAATCCCAATTGACCCGATTGACCAATCTAAGACCACATTCACATGCCCTTATGGCACTTTTGCCTATAGGAGAATGCCTTTCGGTCTTTGCAATGCCCCGGCTACATTTCAACGATGCATGATGAGTATTTTTTCCGATTACATTGAATCTATCATGGAAGTTTTTATGGATGATTTTAGTGTATATGGGAAAGATTTTGATTTGTGCTTGCATAATTTGTCCTTGGTGTTGCAAAATTGTGAAGAAGTTAGTCTCGTTTTGAATTGGGAGAAATGCCACTTCATGGTAAATGAAGGGGTGGTTCTCGGTCATCTTATTTCGGAAAAGGGTATCCAAGTTGATAGAGCTAAGGTGGAAGTGATTGAGCAATTACCCCCACCTTCAAATCTTAAAGGGGTGAGAAGCTTCCTTGGTCATGCCGGCTTCTATCGCCGGTTCATCAAGGACTTCTCCAAAATTGCTAAACCACTTACACAACTTCTTCTCAAGGATACCCCTTTCCATTTTACTAATGAGTGTGTTGAGGCATTTGATAGGATCAAGAAAGCTCTTATTTCGGCTCCGGTCATGCAATCCCCGGATTGGGAATTGCCATTTGAGGTGATGTGCGACGCAAGCGATTATGCCGTTGGCGCGGTTCTTGGCCAACGGAAGGATAAAGCTTTGCATGCCATTTACTATTCTAGCAAGACCCTTGATGAGGCACAAGTCAACTATGCAACGACGGAAAAAGAGCTTCTTGCCATTGTTTTTGCTCTCGATAAGTTCCGTTCGTACTTGATTGGCTCCAAAGTCATTGTGTATACGGACCATGCCGCACTCAAATATCTACTTGCCAAGAAAGAAGCTAAGCCCCGCCTCATTAGATGGATCCTTCTCTTACAAGAATTCGATTTGGAGATAAGAGATAAGAAGGGTGCGGAAAATGCGGTGGCGGACCACTTGTCCCGGCTAAGCTATGATGGAAGTAAAGATGACATGCCTATCAACGATTCATTCCCGGATGATTTTCACTTTGCAATTCATGAAACAATCCAAAATCAAGCACCTTGGTTTGCGGATTTTGCCAACTATATTGTGGGTGGTGTTCTTCCACCGGGCATCAACCACAATCAAAAGAAAAGATTTTTATTTGAAGCTAAGAGATACTTTTGGGATGATCCTTTGTTATTCAAGGAGTGTGGCGATGGGATGTATAGAAGATGTGTTCCACAATGGGAGTATGATGAAATCATGAAAGGATGCCACTCCTCTCCTTATGGAGGGCACCATGGGGCAAGCAAGACCGTTGCTAAAGTACTTCAATCCGGGTTCTTTTGGCCCTCTATGTTCCATGATGTCAAGCACTTTGTCCAAAGTTGCGATGCTTGTCAACGCACCGGCAACATTTCTTGGAGGAATGAGATGCCCCAAAGGGGAATTCTTGAGGTGGAAGTGTTTGATGTGTGGGGAATAGATTATCAAGGCCCTTTTATTTCTTCAAGAGGGAATAGGTACATTCTTGTGGCCGTAGACTACGTGTCCAAATGGGTGGAGGCGGTGGCTTCCCCTACAAACGATGCCAAAGTTGTCATCAATTTCTTAAAGAAGATTATTTTTCCCTGGTTTGGAGTACCTAGAGCTCTAATAAGTGATGGAGGAAAGCACTTTCATGAAAAACGACTTGACTCACTACTTCTTAAATATGGTGTTCATCATCGTACCGGTTTGGGTTATCATCCCCAAACAAGTGGGCAAGTCGAAATCTCCAACAAAGAAATCAAATCTATCCTTGAAAAAGTGGTCTCAAAGCACCGCAAAGATTGGAGTTCAAAGCTCGATGACACATTATGGGCATATAGGACGGCATTCAAAACTCCTATTGGAATGTCGCCTTATAAGTTGGTGTATGGCAAGTCTTGCCATTTGCCCATAGAGCTTGAAAACAAGGCATATTGGGCGATCAAAGAACTAAATCTTGATGCGAAATTGAGCGGTGACAAGAGATTACTCCAATTACAAGAACTTGAGGAGTTCCGGCTCAAATCTTATGAAAATGCCCAATCTTACAAGGAAAAGACCAAACTCATTCATGACAAGAAGATCCTCAAAAGGGATCTCCAATGTGGAGACAAGGTCCTTTTATTCAACTCAAGGTACAAGCTATTTCCCGGGAAGCTCAAATCCCGATGGTCGGGACCATTCTTGATCACCGAGGTAGGGAAATATGGGGACTTTGAGTTGGCAAGCAAAGATGGTCAAAAATTCAAAGTGAACGGGCAACGAATCAAGCTTTATAAGGAAGGTTCTCTCGTAGGAGTAGTCGAGGCTTTGTATCTCAAGCCGACTACTCCTCATTAATTTTGAACAAGAATGGGTTTTGTGAAGTCCCCTAAGAATCACAAATTTGTAAATAATTCTAACTCACTTGACTAGTGTTCGATAGATTTTAATTTGCATGGAAATTAATTAAATTGACGATAATAAGGTCGAATTTCGTTTGGCTAATTGAATCGTTAATTAAATCAATTTCCCGTTACTTAGTTAATTTTGTACATTTTTAGTGTAACTTTTGTCAAAGAGAGTGTGAGGGAGGGATTTAATGTGTTTGTGGTTGTTTTCGTAAGTTGAATTAAAAGAAACGTGGCGGAATGCTAAAGAAGAAGCGAGAAATCGAGCAAAGGGTGAAGATTTTGGAGCTAAGCCAAGGAAATCACGAATTCTCCATCTCACGGTCGTGAAATGGCATTTCACGGTCGTGAGACAACAAAAAACAATGCAGTAGCAGTTAACCAACAAGTCACGGTCGTGACTTGAGTCTCACGGTCGTGAAATGGGATCTCACGGTCGTGAGATTCATTTCACGGTCGTGAAGTGCTTGGACCGAGTTCTCTTCTTCTTTCCTTATCTTCTTTCTTTTCATTCCCTCATCTTCTCACTCCAACACACAACAACACAAACACAAACACACAAACCCTCATCTCACTACAAACACTCCAAATATCCCTCAAATCCTCACCAAACTCACTCAAATCTCTCCCAAATTATCACAAAAAGCTTCTTTCTTCAATCAAAAACACTTTGAGAACCATTTTTTTTCCCTTATAAACACCAAAAAACCCAAAAAATTCGATTTTTAACCTTAGGTTTTCAAAAATCCGAAATTAAGATCTACTTTTTGGGTTAGTTTTTTTGCTTTCTACTCCACTAGAAAGTTGTATTGGGGCTATTTGAAGGTTATTCTAGTGTTCTTAATCGTTTTAAGAAGCTTCCTTGGGAAATTTTTTTTTTTTTGAGAAAAAGCTTGATAATAATGGTGGGACAAGGAAAAGGGAAAGGAGCAGCAGCAAGAGCAACAAAGAGACGAAGAGGCAGCGGGTCCAACAACCCGGACGCTAACGAAGACTTAGAGATTGAGCAACTTCCGGGTTTTCCGGAAGTCGTCTTTGAGACGGAGGCTCAACGACAAGCCTTCGCTGCCATTCAGGGGTTAGAGATGGAACCCACTGTTTTTCTTTACCATGACATAATACGTCGTCTTGGCTTGACGGAAGCCCTGCGAAATTTTTTCGCGGTCTCAGGTATGACTACTCTTTATTCCATGGATGAGCTCTCCTACCGGAGTCTCACACTAGAATTTCTAAGTAGTCTAAATAGCCTGGTAAATGCCGAGAAAGTACCGTGTTTCAGCTTCCGTCTTGCTAATACCTCACATGTTGTCCCAATGGTTGAGTTTGCTGCTATTCTGGGGTTAGATTTTCCCCCTAGGAGGGATACTGTAGAGCCAAAGGGCTACGATTTGAGCCCTCTTTGGATGGCTTTGACCGGTAGGACTTTGGTCGATTTCCGTAGGAATTCGGCCCTCCTAATTCACCACCCTGTGCCTCGTTTTTGGCATAGGTTAGTGTCGGGCACCTTCCTAGGGCGGCAAGAGCCGAACTACCTCACCCAGCTAGACTTGACCCTTCTAGAGTCGCACTTAAATGTGCAAGGACATAGGGTTGCCTTCACCTTCCCCTTAATGAATGAAATCTATAGGAGGTGGAGGAAGTTGGGTAGGAACACCATAGCCCGTAGGCAGACGGTGACCATGGGGGGTTTGGTTACTTTTTTGGCAAAACACTTTGACCCAAATTTTAACAGTGATGGGAGGTACGTGGCTTTGACCGGGGGAACCCTTCTTGACGAGAATTCCCTAATCTACTCGAATTGGATTAGGCTTGACCGGGATAAGGGTTTTCTTTGGGTGATTAAGGGTGCAACCCCTTTTTACCTTCCTTGTCATAGACTCCCACCCTTTTCCCCTAGGGACAACACTATGGAGAGGCGATCCAGCTACCTGCTGCCAGTGACGGCGGCAGGTGGTAGGGCCGCTTCCAGTGGTGCTAGGGAGGAGGGATAGTCTTCCCAGCCTCGACCCCGAGCCACTTCTAGACCGAGTCAGAGTGCACCCCAGGTAGCAGCGCCTGTTCCCCCTTTCCCCCTACCGCATATGCAGTTTCCCTACCCCCCACCCAGTTACGTGACCATCCCCCCCTACCCCTTTGACTACCAGGGGTATGTTCACCCCGACCCGACCATCTCCCCCCAGGGCGACTACTTAACCGGTCTAATGCAGAACATGCATCTGAACATGCATGAAGACCGGGTCAACAACTATTATGCCTCCTACCCAACTACTTTTTGATGGCCAACCAAGGGTACATTGACCCTAACGGTTTGATGCCAAGCTGGGCTCAACCCAATTTTTTGTTTCCCAACCAAGGAAACCGGGGAGGGGGCATGGAGACCGGGGGCGACCAAGGGAATAGGGAAGAGGGTGGTGGTGGTGGTGGTGGAGATGATGATGATGAGGATGATGATGAGGATGATGATGAGGAGGAGGATGTGATGGAGACCTTTTGAGAGTTTTTTTGTTTTTGTTTGATAATTGGAAGAGTCGGAGTGGTGTCTAGGTGGCTTGTTTAGCATCTTCCCCCTCCCCTCTAGTGTGTGTCTCCTCTCCTCTCTTTGATTTGATATAATTTGTTTCTCTAACTTGTAATTTGTGTGTTTTATTGGTTGGCCTCGGCAACATTGGAGGCGGGTGTCCATCCCATCGGACACCATTATTTTGCTCCCCATGAAAAATCCAAATTGACAAACAACTTTGCATTTAGCTTAGTTCATGCATCACGTAGTTAGGTGTCATTTTCAGACTTTCCCGTGGTTGGTACCCCCATGAGGGGCGTGCATTTATGCATTTTACCGCCACGACGAGACTCCGATATGGCACACTAGACTTTCTTGTGGGAGGTACCCCCATGAGGGGCTTGCATTTATGCACCTTACCACCACAACGGGACTCTAGATTAGCATATAGTTTAGTTGCATTTACTTAGATCATGCACTTGTATTATATCATTTTGCATTTAGTTTAAGGATTTTTATTTAGTTCATGCATTTCATATAGATTAGTTCATTTGCATAACTAACCATCTTGTATATATTGTTCATTTTGTGAATATTCATCAAAAAAATCAAAAATCCCAAAAACAAGTTTTTATTTCTTCAAAATATAAAAAATCCAAAAACATGTTCTTTCCTTTTAGAAAATATTCAAAAATCCAAAAACATGTATTCATTTTGCTTTCAATAATCCTATTTCATACATTGAGGACAATGTTTGTTCCAATGTGGGGGATAGGAAACTATTCTCATAGTTTTTATTTTTTATTTTTTGCATTTAAACCATTTAAAAAAAATCCAAAAAATTGAAAATTTTGAAAAATCCTAAAAATTAGCTTGTTTATATCTTACTTTGTATACATTTGCATCGCTTTTTCTTCTAACCTCCATACATAGGTCCGCTACACATCGCTCAAGAGACTTATAGAAGGGATTAAGAAGACCGCCATGGTATGATCGTTCTTATTTCTTCCCCTTCGTTCTTTCTTTACTTCTTATCACATGAGGAGTTTGGAGGAATGGTTGATGATTGCGATGTTGATTTTGATGAACTGGCGGTTGTGTGACTTATGTGCTGTTAGGGGGTTTCATTAGATTAATTGTCACGTAGTTCACTAGAGCATTTGCATTAGTTCATATATATGTTGCTTAATTTTAGATCATGGCATGTAGTTGCATTTAGGAAAACTTTGTGGAATGCCTAATTTGGAAACTGATCAAGCTTGAATAGACCCTTGTAGATGCTCTTTTTGCTTAGCACTTTGCCTATTAAAATAGATTTTGAAACACCTTTTAATGTGTATTTTTAGTATAATTTTCGCACCGTTTCCTAGAGCCTAGTCAAGGGGTTGCATTTATCATCTTGACCATCCCCATGGTGTGAAAATTCCTTGGTGAACGCTTTCCTAGGTGACTCTTGAGGCCATGCAATTGTCCAATCATCACATTTCACTACATTTGACAAAAAGGAAATTTTCCCATCAAAAGTCCAAAAATTGAGTTCAAACATAATAGAAAAAAGAAAAGCTTGAAATTTTGCACATTTTTTGCCTTAGTCCTAGCTTAGGGAGTGCATATGGAGACTTCTAGGCTCTTCTAGAGTACCCTCAATACATATGGGGTCGCTCTCGATGTCGCTACGGCGAGGATTTGCCTATTGTTGGTCTCCGCCGCACACCTTTCGCTAGGCCACCTTGCTCTCAAAAGGCACCCAAATCAAGCACCAAAAAAAATCAAAAACAAAAAGAAAGAAAAAGAAAAGAAAAAAAAAAAGAGAAGCAAAATAAGAACTCAAACATCTCGTTTCCTTATTTTTTTTATGATTACTCCTACGTTGCATGGCTAAGAGGGGACGACCCTTCCTTTCACTTAGGTGAGAGGCGGAATTCCGATCCTACAATGTCTTCTAACACCTTGGGGCCCTCACTTTCCATCCCGCCTTTACCACCCTTGACAAAGTTTTCTAGTAAACGTGAACGAATATACTAACTTTACACAATAAAGAGGTGATTTATTTCTATCTTTCTAGGCCTAGTTCTTTGTAAAACTAGTAATTACATAGGAATTTGCATGCTTGAGATTTTTCCATTTTAGATGAATCCCGGCGCATGGATGAGGCATGTTGCCATTTGCTTTTGTTGATGCATTCTCATTTGTTTTGTGTGCTTTATTGCCTAGAATGCATCGAAGTTTTGGCAAGACCCCACTTGCCTTGCAAGAAGGTGTCCTACCTCATGGATACCTTGTTGTGAGTTGAAGGAACGGAGCAAGGCCCGCTAATTGCCTTGTATCGGTTAGGTTTAGCGTAGTTAATTAAGGGTCTTGACTATTGTTCATCCTTACTCGGGACGAGTAAGGGTTTGGTTTGGGGAGATTTGATATAGTGTCATTTCACCCCACATTTTCACCCCTTTTCATCTCGTTTTGTTTTCCTTTAACGCTCCCTAGGAGCGTTTCTACGTGTTTTACCTTCCTCTAACATATTTCTCGCTTTTATCGTGCTTTTGTAGGTAAACCGTCAATTGGGGCGATTTCTACCTACTTTTGATCAACAAAGAAGAAGGTGAATCATTCGGAGGACCCACGGCACACCTTGGGGGCCCCACATACCCTTGGGGGCCCTACTCGACGCGCCAAAGCCCTCCCGAGTCAAGGCAAGCGAAACCGAGAAGGAAACAACAAAGTCAAGCGAAGGAAGAAGGAGAATGAGCATCTCACGGTCGTGAAATGCATCTCACGGTCGTGAAATGCATCTCACGGTCGTGAGATGCTTTGCCAAAAAGGAAGAAAATTGTGGGTTTGATCTCACGACCGTGAAACCCCATTTCACGGTCGTGAAACCTATGTCACGGTCGTGAAATGAACTTCACGGTCGTGACTTATCAGTGAAACATGACCTTGCTCTGCCAACTCCTTCACGACCGTGAAATGGAGTTTCACGGTCGTGAGACGTCTTTCACGACCGTGAAACCCATTTCACGGTCGTGACTTTGTCAGTCCATGAAGCTTCTCGAGGCCCATCTTTCCTTCATTTTGTAAACCTATATATAGACCCTCTTATGTAATTAAAGGGCACGAAACCCTAGATCTGAAACTTTCATATAATTAGTATTTAATCTTGTATTAATCTTTCTTAATTAAGCAAATTAGTCGGTTAATTAGTGATTTCGACTTGGTTTAGTGTATGAACTTGAGTTATATGCAAAGATTTGTGACGAAATCTGGGTATTTATATCAAAGTTCTAATCTTTCTCCAAGTTGGTATAATTCCTCTACTTAATCTTGCCTTTAATTAAGTTTTCATTTCATTTCTTGTCATTTACTTATTGTTAATTAGAAAAATGTTTATTGTTGTTGATTTCATTTTGCAATCCTCAATTAGTGTTGAATTTTCTCTACATATGAGTGAGGAGAAACCTTGCTAGGGCTATGTGGGGGATTATGGGTACTAGTAGGAGTTGATGTGTTCTTGTTGGGCTTAATAGTTGATTATTGTCTTATCTCCATGCTATGCTTATAACTTATTTGATGAAATGCCTACTCTAGTGCATGATTCTTTCGTTTGTTTCGAATACCATAAGATCGAAAGTCGTGGTTTTTCGTAGAACCGCTAGTTTGGCGAGCCGTATCTAATGACGCGATAGCTAGTTAGAGTCGGTTTGAGGAGGAATTGTAAGAACGAAAGCCTCAATTCACCTTCCTAGATTAGATGACTTTTCAACTATTAGACCCGACCCTTTCACTCGACTTTACTACCCATAGGAACCCACTCACCCTAGTTTTCCCCCTTATTTGATAAAAATCCAATCTTTCTAGTCCTAGACTTCTTTTGTCGTTTTTAATTGTTTTTAATTGTTGTTACCTTAGTTTAGTCAACAAACCCAAAACCCATAATTACTTGTGACTTGCAAGAGACTTTAGTAGACTTTAGATCATTTCTAAGCAACAACCGTCCCTGAGATCGACATCCCTACTTCACAACTATTTTCACTACATCACCCTATACATGATTACAAAGGTGAGAACCACAACCGGTATAAAATACCCAAGAATATGTACTAGCAAAGTTAATATCTATCATATAGAATGATGAAAGAATTTTACATGACGTTGTAACACAACCGTCCTTGTCTTTCAAGTATTTGGGGCAATTGCTTTTCCAATGCCCTTTGCCATTACAATAATAGCAATCCGCGTCCGCGTGTTTATTGACTTTGGGCTTGGGCTTCATAAAGACCTTCCTCTTTCCCTTGCCAACTTTCTTGAAAAGAGTCTTACCCTTTCCTTTGTCCTTCTTCACACCAAGGTTCATGTTCTTCAATCTCATTAAAAGAACATCCTTGGGTTCACTCCCACTAGCCTCCATGTCCCTCTCCGCTTGGGTGAGGAGTGCATGGAGTTCATGGAAACTCTTTTCCATGTCATTCATGTTGTAGTTCACCCTAAAGTTGGTGAACTTTGGTGTGAGTGAATGAAGGATTCTACCCACCACTAGCTCCCTCGGTATCTTGCACCCTAGACGCTTTAAGGTGTCGGCGTGCTCAACCATTTTGAGCACGTGTAGGCCAACTTTTTGGCCCTTTTGGAGCTTAGTCTCAAAGAATTTTGTAGCCGCCTCATATTGGAGAATTTTAGGGGCTTGCGAAAACATTGATATTATCCTCGTGAATATCTCATATGCATTGAGGGATAGCAATTGAAGTTTGAGTTTGGGTGAGATGGACCAAATCAAGACATTGTTGACGTCATTGGCAACCTTCAAATAAATGTCATATTCGGCCCGAACCGCCGCGGTCGACCTTGACCCGGGTTCGGGGGGAGGGGCTTCGATCAAGTAGCGAAGCACGTTATCGGATATCGCGGCGCTCTTGATCGTTGATTCCCATTCAACAAAGTTACTACCGTCATATTGTAGGACACATTTGTCCATGACGGACCTGAACCATGAGTCCTTACCCAAGGTTGCGGTATTCCATGATGTTGACATTGTGCGAATATGGTTACTACAACAAAAAGAAATATATAAACATTCATTGTTATAATAATTTACTTGAAAAACATTTTAACAAGTTTAGCATTTATATAATGACCCCTCACTAAATTATATAAATGATTCCAAGACCCATCTTTAAAAAATAAAAATAGTCATCGTATGCTACCCTTATCTAAAAATGGTAAGTCATTACTTGACTACTTCTATCCTTAGAATTCTTGGTTGACGGATTTCAACTAAATCCATCTCCTAGTCCCAAGATAACGCTTATCTTTATTGAGTCTAATCCAATTTTGGCTTGTGATCGTATCACCCTACTTTCCCGAGGTAAAAAGGGACCCACGAGCGTGGTAGCCCTAATGAACACGGGATTCATAGGTGTTACTAATTAGTAAGGCTAATCTTAATTTTTTAAATATGTGAGAGATCTTGTCAATTTAGTCATTAATTCCCTATAAGTGAACTAAATCGGTGAATTGTGAATAACGTTGAATTGACAATAACGGAAAAATAAAATGCATGTGTGACGATTTTGACATGAGCGGAAATAAAGCAAGCAACCAAGCAACGAAAAATCCTAGTATGGCCACCTAGCTAATCAAATTAACTAGATAATTATAAATTCGGAAACCAACTCCTTGGTCCCTTGCCTCTTCACTTGGAACGCCTTCGAAAAATGACACCGTCTTGTGGGAGTCACCGGTCTTCATAAAAAATAATTACAAATATACAAATATACAAATTCCTATTATACATTTGTTCTATAAAATAAAATTATTAATTATTACATACCGGCGATACAAAATCGCAATAAAAATAACAAACAAACCGTTAATCCCTTACATTACGGGTAATAACGATTAAAAATAACTAGGCCATACTAGGTACAAAATTTGCATAAATTATTAAATAAATGACATTAATTCATTCAACCATAAATAAAATAAATTGCTGCAAAAATTCATGCCAAAATCGTCCAAAACACATTCATGCTCATTGTAGCTCGATTATACGGGATTTATTGATTTTTAACCATTAAAAATAAATATCAACATTTAAATCTCATTTAAATTCAAACTAATGATCTAAACTGTTTTAGAACTCAAAATTAGTCCATACTAATTTTGTTGGTCATTAATTAGATCGATTTGATTTTATTTGCTAAATATAACGGTTTAATCATAACTTTTATGAAATAAACCCAAAATAAAATATAAACATCATAAAAATTTGAAAACAAAATTTTTTTACATTTTGGAAAATTTCCAGGAACTCCAAAAAATAAAAACATTTGCTCAAAAATTTTAAATTAATTTTATGAACAAATAACTTTGTATTTAACGATTTTATGAAATAAAAACCATTAAATAAAGTAAAAAAGTGAAACAAATTATGAAATTTCTCCAAGATGATATAAATCATAATGTAAAATGTAAAAAAAAAATTAATGACCAGAAAAGCACGTTTCAAGTTTATGAACATTATAATCTCATATTATCGACTTTTATCTTATAAAAATCAATAAACATGCACTACTTAATTAAAAGTCACGACATTTTACATACAGTATGTAAGACATGCATGTGAGAGCATATTAAAATTTGATGGCCAGAATCAACATGAAACTATATTTAGTTAACTTTTAACATAAAATATGCATATTAACTCGGTTTAAAAGCCAAAAAATCAAAATAAATAGCAAATTAATCCCTAAAACCACAAAATTTGACCACAAACATTTTGAGGTCTGTAGGTCTAAATGCACCAAAAATTTTGTCCAAATCATTTTTTAACTCAATATGTTGATTTATTAGTTATCTTATAATTAACATTTTAATAAAAATGCCCAAAATGAACATGCATGCTACAAGCTAGCTCTGATACCACATGAAAGTACATAGACCTTAATTATACTCCTCTAATTAGTTACTAAATTACTTGTTAATTTAGTGTTTAATGATCTATGTAACATGCATGCAATAAAGACATTTATATAAAAGAAGAAATTTCCTCACATTGAAATGGAAATAAATGGGCACAATAAAAACTCCTTCTTATTGATCTTGAGCTATAAACAAGGATGATCCTAGAACAATCTCCAAAGTAGAAAACCTCCATTAAGTTGCACCAAGATGAACCAAATAATCTTAACTAATTACTAACATAATAATAAGAAAAGTTACACTAATATTAGTATATATTACTACCTTAGTAATACTTAGTGAATATTAGTATATAAGAGTTTTAGAGAGATGAGAGGATTTTAGTGAGATGTATAAAACAAGCAAGAATGAACAACACAAAATGAACAACCATAGTGCTCTTTTAGAAGCACTATGGCCGGTCCACATAGGCCTCACAAGGCTCTTATTTTGCTTATTTTAATTCACATACAAATTGGTAGTGTGTAAGGATGAATAAGCATGATGTAGTGTCACTTCAAATTGGATTATTTGAGCATAAAATAGAGCAAGAATCATCATACTTCCACTACTACTCCAACCGGCCACATCTGGCTCATTGTGGTCCATTTTGATTTTTGACATTTGTCCCACAAATACTTATTAATCATATGCCTAATTATCGTGTATAATTAAGTGTTAATTTGATCATATAACATTTATATGACATAAATAAATAAATAATATGTACTTAATATTTAAGTGATATTATACCATTATATCAATATATAATGGATCCCACAATGCTTAGTTAGTTTATTTTACAACTCCTTGTAAATATAATTAACTAATTACCTCTACCTCAAAATATATGTCAAATCTCAACTAATTTAGTAAATTAACGATTAATTACTAAGTTAGGTCTTATTTAATCATATTAAAATAAGATATAAATTTAATAGTCAATTATTGCATAATTGAAAAATAAACTTAATCGAATTTGAGTTCTTAACTCAATTTCTAACAATTTAGTTTCATACATATCAAATATATGTAATGGAATAATTAACTGTATCTTATACAAATAATTAGTTACTATTTGGATTTCATCCTATAGGCGTGACCGAAAGGGATCAGTTGATCACCGCCGTCATACGACAATAACGTCAAACTCTAGTCAGCCAACCGTTATTGATTAACGTTAATCAACTGACTAATCATATATATATAGTCAATAAATATCCCAATTATATTCCTTAATGAGATTTATTATATGGCGCACTATTGTGGATGACACCTACTCCAAAAACTTGTTACCCTTAGCATTCTATGTCTAGAATGACTCTAGTGATTGTCGATGAACACGGGTGCTCACGAAGATATGGAGTAAGGGGTGAGGGTAGTATTAGGAAGTTCTTTAATCGAACACCTAATCCCACCTGCCTCGATAGCAAAACTCTTCTGTACTTGATATGTTGTCGGTTATATGCATGTTATGCAACAACCACGTTTTAATCCTAGCATGTGAGCTTAGACTATGTCGGTTGAACATGTAGTTTAGCAATCAATTATGTCGAACTTGGAATTTAGGATTGAATTACATGTGAAAGAAAGGTAGAAAATCAGACAATACAACGACTAAATAAGATTATAAAAGAATTACAAAGATTACGACGGATCTCGGGATCTATGTCGGAAATATACCCAAAAGAAAGTTTTAAATAAAAGGTTAAGAATAAAGATTAAAAGACGGATTAGCCGTTATATTAGAATTGATAGTTGATTAAATACGTAATTAAGCTACGTCGAGACGACAAAAGAAGATCAGAGGCAGAATCCAACCCAGAACAGACGCAACACATGATGCGTCCTCTGGAAGAGGCGCATCACCTGGTGCGTCTGTTCTAGAGGTGGGTTCTGGATGTGAAGCGAGAATCGCGATCAGTTAGTGTTCATTGGTGATTTTACGGTTTATTATCGATCTATAAGTCGAATAAAGATGATTTAATAGATTAATTTACATTAAACTATATCAAAGTCGAATTCAAAGACTAGATAGAACATATCTAACCTCTAAAGACACGATCTTGATCTAAAGATGAAGAAAACCCGCTAATGTTGAATTATTAGGGATAAAGAAGGAACTATCAAAAAGGTGATTTAAATAAGACTATTAAACAAAAAAAGGGTTTTGAAAAAGGTTTGACATAGATCCGACATGAATCTTACATGAATTAAATAAAGTACAAAATAAAATACAAATGATGGGATTATACACCCTCAGACTTACATGTTTGACGAAACGAGATTAACTAAGTTGCGTTTTAGTGATAGTTCGACTCGAATGTAAAGAAAGTTCCCTCGTAAGAGTATTAAAGATTGATTAGTTAAACTGATTAAGTGTCGTGGTCAAATTGGTAGGTCAATGCAAAATGAGACGAGAACCCAGAAGGATCTGAGCTTACGTGGTCGATTGATCAAGCACGTAGATGTCAAAATGCTTAGAGCAAGGTCTAGAATGCAAAGAGAAGAGAAGGGACGGAACACTCGCGTGCCTTGAAAGTGAGAACGGACCTCTCCTTTTATAGGGAAAAATCCTATGAGTTTTGGAATTACTTGAACACGGAAAGAAATCTAAAAACTATTCCGGAAACGGCAAAACGACCTGGGGAAGAGGAGCAGCAGGAACTGCGACTCTTGGAAGAGGCGCAACACCTGCTGCGTTATTTCCTAAACAGTTTCCTACTTTGAAAGAAAGATTTCCGCGTTTCTATTATGGAATTGCGGTAGATTTTTCGAATTCTTTCTAAATAAAATACGGATAAATTTTACCAAAAAAGTTAAGTTTTAAAATATTAAAATATCCGGAATATTCTCGAGCGTTCAGACTCGGTTTTAAATACGGTTTATAAATGAAGCGGTTTTTGACCCGGACTCCTAATAAACTCTAATGACTGTCAAAACGACCGTATCAGCACGTAGATGACGACCAAGGGGTAGACACAAGTATTTGAGCTATCACTTGACGATAAACTTATGAACTGTCATAAATCGTTTCGCATACCAAACATGCGGCCCAATCATCACTGGGTGGTTGGCTGAAGGTGTAGAAATGAGGTATCTACCCTTTATGCACAACGTTGTCTTTGTTGCGATTGAAGGAAAAGGTAGCGAAGATAAGCATTAATGTGATCCACAAGGGTATGCTACTAGTTATTTGACTATCAAGCCAGAGTTGTATGATGAGATCATGAGGAAGCCATTAGTTGATCCCAAGATTCAGCAGTGAAGGAAAGGGGTTAAGCAAGGTATTACTCCTGGATTTTCGATTCATGCGGATGTGAATGCTCGATTTGAGGGGCGGTGGTGGGAGCCTAGTCGTACCTTGTTTGACCCAATGTTGACCCCACCCGAGATGACCTTCCTGAAAAGACCCGATTCATAATTGACCTAATCCAAAATGACTTGATACGACTCAAAATAATCTGAAACCACACGGACGAAGTCATATTAATATTATATATATAAAAATAAAGTTTCATTAGTTATAATCGTCCCTGATTAATAGTTAAATTTGTAAAATAAAATTTCTTAATCAAATAATACTAACTTGAGTGTTTAACAATTAACTCGGAAGCAACCAAACCTAAAATGACATATACCCGAAAGTGTCCCGACCCGAAATGAACCGAAAACAAGTCATCAGAAACTGACCCGACCCGTACCCTCTCCGATCCGAAATGTGTGACAGCCCCGAAACAACCTGACCTAAATTGACTACACTTGTACTCGACCCGATTTGTCAGGCCTACCCTACTACTAACGGACTTGTAAGTAGATTTGACAATCGGATTAGCTGGGTCGGATTTGGGTTGGGTCATTTCGTGTCAAATTATGTATCGGTCGAGCCGGGTTTGGGTCGGGGAGTTTCGGGCCCGGTTACTTTATCGAGATACTTCAATTTTTTACTACTTTATAAAGAATTTTAGTCAAGTATGAGAAAAATATGTCATATAAAACATTTTATAAAGTAGTTGAGTTAAGTATGACTTGCCATACTTTAGAATATGAATGAATGAGTGTGGTTTTGATAAATTGCAAATGCCGTGAAATGAAATAGCTTGTTTTGAGGTCTTCACATGCCTCGGTCATTATGCCGTTCACCTAGCCATTATTCCTTAGTCTAGGCGCTTGGTGAGTTTGCTACCATTAAGTCGCATGAGCTTGTGACAAAATGAGCTCGATTCTAACTCGAGCCGAGCTTGACCCTGCCTACTTGCATATACTACCATTCAGGGGACTCAATATATGTGAAATCACGCGTTTCTACCACGCTTAGTAATGCTCAAGGTGACTTATTAGAATTAAAGAACAACCACAATAAACAACACGAATTGTCATACAGCCTATTGTTCACGTCAAGTTTTAATACAGCCAAAAGGCCCAAATTCGATTTCTTCAAAATACAAAATATCAGTACACTACATCATACATCTGAGAGGCTCAACGCCACAATAAAAACTGACCCAAAAAAAAAAGGCACCCCTACCATCTTAGTCAGTGGACAAAAAGCACAAAAGAAGGATCAGACATTACTTGCGGTATCGTAATCTCATTTTCCATTGCATTAGACGCGCCATGTCCTAGTCTTTCAAGCGTTGTTGTGCTCGGACGCTTTACATCAACCTTCTTCTTTTTCTTTTTAACCCATTGCTCTTCGCCAACATTTTCATCTCCCTCTTAAGACATCTGTTTTAGTAGCCTCTGCAACAGTGGGCTCTAACTCAATAGGGTCCAATTGGTGAACCTCATCTACAATTGCTGTTTTTTTTCCCCTTTGAAGTAACCACCGATTGCTCTTCCAAATTTCATCTTTCTCTTTTTACGGCTTTGTAAGAAGCTCTTCAGCATTAGGCTCTTCTAGGAGGGTTGTAGTCAGGGCTTTTAGTAAAGTCCAAGGCCAATTGCTTTGCGGCAAAGCCTCTTTACAAATCTGATGTTTCATAGAATGCAAAATGTCGTCATCGTTTTCCCCACACGCCAAATCTTCCTCTTCGTCTTCTAATGTTTGCTTGGCATGAGTCAAGCAATATTTGAGCATTTGGATAGCAATATTTTAGTGAGCTTCCGTAACGAGGGGTCCGTACGAAAGAGAAAATGGACCAGTTACTCTCTTCTTTTTCTTTGCAGCGACAACACTAGTGGTATCATATTGTTTGCACAAGCTCTTTTCTTTATCTATGAAATGAGCGCACTTGCTTTTCGCAACACACGTTAAAGAAGATGGAGTTTCTGACTTAATAAAGCATAAGACAAGTGGGGCCTCATCTGGATTATCCTTGATACTTTTTTCAAATGAATTGCTTATATAATAGAACAATGCCTGTACAGTAAACTTTCCATCAATATTCTCATCATAACCAAAAAAAAAAGTAATCAATTACGATTACCTCAAGTAGGGGAGGAAAGAAGTTCAGAAAAAAAAAAGCTTTCTTAATATCACTTTGAAACTTCCTAGCATCAGTAATCAGAATTTTGTGAATGACTCTAGCCAAGTTGGTCTCTTCGACGTTATTTACAGCATACCCAAAAAATATGTGTCTACCATACAAAGACGAGTTTGGGACAAGTAAGAAATTTAGCAAGAAGAAATAAACCAATTTCTTAACCGCATATCTGTTTTTGTCAATCAAATATGTTTTGATGAGAATGGACTCAAGAGTACTTTTCCTGGGTAATGTTTGGGTGTTGTTTGTATCAACGTTCGCCGAATTGGCAAGCTTAGTGAAGTCCTCAGAAAGCTTATCAGATCCAAACGACTTTATTTTCGGCTTCATTTTCGGGTTTTCTTTCTAATCTTTGCGCTCTACTTTTAATCCCAACAAAAAAGCGAATTTGTATTCAAAGAGCACACACCATTTATTTCCTATTAAGAAGGCATCTTTCTCAATGTCATATCTCTCCATTATCTCACGGACAAGCAAATGGTTACTCTTTTTTCTATCAGGTTTCAGTATTTGTAGAAAACTGAATCTCGAATCAATCCTGCAGTGTTAATGGGGGCAACCCAGTCCTTGAACTAAAGCTTGTAGGATCCTCGATAGCCACTGCGTTGTCAACTGCCATTACGTTATCAACAACCACCTTTGTAAACAAAGACTAATCCATGTAAACAAAAAAAAATCATAAGTCATTTACCAGGTCAGCTGGCAGGTCAAAGGGAAATCAAATTAGAAATGAGGGCATAAAGGTCCGGGCCTCAGGAAATACTCTAGCATGAGTCCTAGTAATTGACAGGAATCTCTGGGAACTTCCCCAAATGGCTCACACCATCAGAATGGAAACACATTATTGAAGAATGGGTGGATGTGTAGAGGTTTCACTTGGCAGCTCCATTAGACTTATTTTGAAGAAGACTTTTTCCTCATTCCCTTGGGCAACTGTGACATGGTGCTAGGAGTACAATGGCTGTCTAAGTTGGGACCTATATTTCGGGATTTCCACAAGTTAACCACCTACCAAGGGGAGTTGGTAACCATCCAAGGACAGGGGCTTAATAAGCTAAAGCTTACACCTTCTAAAGAAATAGAGATACTCATCCAACATGAACACCAGATTGCTATGTTACAAGTTCGAACACTCTCAAAGGGGAAGAAAGAACCACAATATTACTCAGTGCAATTACATAACCATAATCAGGAAGGTAACAAGGGGGCTGATATGACCTTTGAATGGGAGCTATATTAGACCAGTTTGAGGTGATAGCTTTCAATGATTTATGGGTGGTTAGAAAATTAGCGAAATTATAGAGATTTTACCTAAATTCCCTTTGCAAATATTTCTTCATTGACTTGGTCACTGTTGGGAAGATGGCATCCATAATTTGCATGACAGTTGGTGAGAAACCTTTAAGGCCGTTTTCTATTTGCTTATGTAATTGATTCTCAAGCTCATCGACACTTCCTTTTATCTCCATATTGAGCATAAAACTGCATTAAAAGTTTAGAAACAAAGAAATTTCTATTGTTAATATTAAAAATTTTATTATTGACTCACAAAGACATTCCCTACGCTGCTAATAAATAAGTCCAGATGCCTCACATTTATTTAAGAGAAGGTAGATACATGTAATACCAAATTGCCATTTTCCCCTCGATCAATTATCAATGAAACCGCAACCCATACAAGTATTAACCTTATTTCAAGCATTTTCTTAAGTATGATTAACATGATACCAATGTCAATGCCTCCAGAATCAAATACCCACATTACTAAAGGTTGATATTCCATGTAACGGCAAATCCATAGCCAAGTCACAATCATAGCTTTAACAAGTAAGCCATTATATATCTCTAGTTGGCCTGGATCATACAATCCCACAACATGCTCTCACACTTCAAGTACTTCAAAGAGAATTTGAGAGTGGCTAAAAGATGGTTTATCATAGTGGTTGTCATCAACATTTTGGGCTTATACCTTCATGCGTTGATTCCTTCTCAAACATCGATGGCAAAACACTTGAGGTCAAGGGTGATTTGAAGAGAAGGGTAATGATGCACATCGAATATAAGTCGAACGATAGTTTCGTAATTTTGTTTATTTGTGTTTTCTATTCATTTCATATATAAGTCAGGCTCCCCAATTAGTCGTATCATTTCGGGATCGAACAGTGGTATCACTTAGCTTAAGAGAGGAGCACTAGCTCATTGAGTTTATCAGCATCAGTTTTTTACAACTAACTAGCTAGAATACGACAATTAATTTTTTGGTCATCATGAATACGAGTATACGACACAAAGAAAAATATCGAGTACACTAGAATGTGGTTGTAGTTCGACAATTGACTTCCAAAAGAGACGAGAAAAGATAAAGAGATGTGAAAAAAATACCTAAAACAGAACGAAAATTAGTGAAAGACAAACCCTATTTACAAAAAATGAATTCAATACGAGGAGAATTACAGTTAATGGTGGTTGGCCTCAGTGGGTAACAAATGTTGTTGAGCTGGTCGACGATAAGGTGGTTCGGATGGTCGTGGCGATGATGTTTCAGTGAGGGATGAAGAAGCTGAAGAGGTGGAACAAGGGTTATTACACTGAATATTAAATACATTATTTTAAATTTAAAAGTCCCTCTACATATAATTGTTTGCCCATTTTTCTAATATATGTGAGGAGTATTTTATTGAAATAGGCCAAACATGGGTATTGGGAGTAAGTATGTATCATTGACACGACCCGATAACATGACACAAACCCGACACAAAATTAGCGGGTTAAGGTTAAGACGTTGTGACCCACTTAAGCAACTGGGTTGATATGGACACGACATGAAACATGAACGGGTCGGGTTAGGGCTGAGCTCTTGACACTAACCTGACAAGAATAACCCATTTATTTGAAAGTGTCAGGCTATCTTTGGGTTGAGTCAATAATTCAACAAGTTAATTCACCCAAACAACTTAAAACTAAGCATTCTCATTTATCGTTTGTGGGATAATAGGATTGATAGGGCTATACTGCCTATAAATCTTCCTTTATTTTATTAGCTTATTGGGTTAAAAATGATATGCTTAAAGATAAATGGCTTAAACAAGTCGATTGGGTTATAGAAAAATTAAACGGTTAGGTTAGGCTTGAAATAAATGACTCGTTTATACAAGTGAGTCGGGTTAGGGTTGAGGTAGCAGTTATTGGAGCGAGTGTCCTCCACAGTTAGTGTGATAACTTGTATAAATCTCTTACAGGTTCACAGGGTATACTTAGTATTCTTATCAGTTGATTAACGTTTATCGATAACGGTTGACTTGCTAGAAGTTTGACGTTATTGTCATTTTAATGGCGGTGATCAACTGGTCCCTAAAAGTCACACCTAAAGGATGTGTTTGAGAGGTATGATTATATGAAAAATATAATCATATTGATGCCTTATATGACTAAAAGGTTAGTCGATGTATATGACTAAAAGGTTAGTCAATGTAATGATGATACGATTATTTAATACGATTAAATAATACTAGCTGAGACGAATTAAATGTTAATTCGTAATTGAATATAAACTGTTATATCTAATTAATGTATATAATGTAATTATTTAATACGATTAAATAATGTAAGCTTAAACGAATTAAATGTTAATTCGTAATTAAATATAAACTGTTATATTTAATTAGCAAATTATAAATATACGATATTTATAGTTGACGTATATATTATACGATATTGTCATAATAAATGATGTCAGACCGGTATTAATAAATCGACTACAAATGTTGTATGGACTTATTAATATGTGACAACATAAATGACAATAATAATACATACACATATTATACATTAAATAAATAAATAAAGGAAGACTCCTATCTGGCCTCCACTTCCTAAAACAAGTAGAAGAAGAAGAGGGAAGACTCCTCCTTCTACCCTACTACTATTTGCACGGCCAAATAGAGGATGGGAGGAGAGTTATATATAAACTCTTCTTCTCTACATGATCATCATAAATTACTTTCACAAAATTAGAAGTAATTTTTGTTCATTCTAGCACAAGAAAAGGCATTTCTCAGAACATCTTGGGTGCAACGATTAGGAGAATATCGATCTCGATATTTGTTCTTAGGCCATATTGCTAGGACCAAAGGTTGATTCTAATCTTTATGCTTTTCGTTTATGACTCGTATTTCATATATTATAATTTCACTATAATCCTTAAATTTCATGTATGAAATATACCGATATTTCCCACAGCAGTGACCCATTTAAAGCAAACACAAACACAAACACGAAGATGGACACGACACGACCTGTTCTATCTGTCATGTCTAGTTTATATTGTCGCCCAGTGGTAATCAAATTTCTTGTTTAATAAATAGATCATTACAAAGGTTTAACTTTCTTCAAAGATAAAATTAGTTCAAGACACCAACATATCATGGTCGGAGATGACTCATAGCCGGTAGGACTCTTACATGTCAATGCACCCTAAGTCACTACCTCCGAATGTCAGAATTGGGTAATTAGCGCGCTTGTTGCCTTCCTTGGATGTGGTAGCTATTTCTCAGGCTCCCTATCCGAAATGGAACCTTAAATCTCCGTTACTTGTCACCACCATGGCATGGCACTATCCTACCATTAAAATTTTGCCGGTTTCATTCGCAAGCGTTAGATATCGAACCCTTGACCCTTGTTTAAGAGTACAAATATACACTCCAATACTCTCTGAAAAACATCCAAAAAACATCCAAAAAACCTTGTAAATCATGGCAGAAATCCCTCAAGTTTTGATGAATATTAGGAAAGAATTTGTGATTTTTCCAAAAGGAGGAAAACTATACCCACTTGGGAATTCAGACATAATGGAATTTTACCATTATTGTCTCAGTAAATGCTTAGAGTCATTCCAATGCCTCCCTAAATGATGAAACCCTAATTTCTAACCACGAGCCACCTACAACCTCCGTTAACCACCACGGTAAGTCTCCAACCATCTCATCGCTTATTTTTTTTCTCTTTCTTTATCTCGTCAATGCTTCTGTCAATTTGAAGTTTGTTTCTTCATATCATCACTCTTGTTTTTGTTTTTATGTCTTCTTTGATAGGTTTGTAAACTTTATCAGTCAGATCGTCTCATAAGGTATACCATTTCCTCTTTTTTCCCCTTTATTTTGTCCCAAATTTGCTAATGCCCCTAATTTGTATGAATAATTTATGTTAAAACGATTTTGGTCTTCTAATGACTTGCTTGAATATCTCATTGTTCTTTAGCAATAATATGCACGACATAGTTGATTGGTGAAGTCTTAGTTTGTTTGGCAATTGGCAGTGTTACATCCATATAAAAATTTCACGTCATTTTTCACAGGAAACATATTTCATATTACTGGTTAACAACACATTCACACCATCTCACATCATTCTTATAATATCCAATTTACAGCCTCCACCATTGCTGTTCTCCATTTCTTTCTTATCAACACTTTTACACAACATTCTCATCACATTCCATCTTTATCAACACCACATATCAAAACACTTCCTTCCAAAACTCATGTCATACATTCAATCATAACATTACTATCTTTGGTCACAATACACCACATATATAAATCACAACCAGCCTTAACAATAACTAGAACACACCATGATATGCATCACTCAAAACCCGTAATTAAAGAAACAAAACATCCAATTCGACACCCATCTACGCTATGCCACATGGTTACCAGGTCGAGATCGAAAAGGCCAGGTTTTAGTATGAGTGGCCAACTCAACCATAACTAAGGGGCCCCCTAACATTCCTTCACTGGGGTTCATTTTATTTGACACTCCTATGTTCATTAGGTTCATTACTTTTTGGCTCCAAGATCCTTCGCTATGACATCACTTTGTAACACCCTCATTTATCCAGGAGCCTTAGCTAGACATTCCCAGATAAATTAGGAAGTTACCATCTCGATTTTCCGATGTAGTACATATCAAAATCACAATCATAAGAGTAATTTAAAATACTTCATTACATAATGAATAAATTGTCTTACAACTTATAAATCAATAACTAACTATTACAACGAAAGACTATATGTTTACAACTCAAATACTAAACAACACTAAGTAGTCATCATTAACTATAAGACTCGTCTCGTAGCGTAGCCCATCCCGTACAAGCATCATCCAAAGCCAAGATCATCAACTTACTAACCTGTACGATTCACTGCTCCCCATTTGAACAGAAATAACAAATGGATCATAACATGCCACAAATTTTAAAAGAGTTGGGTGGATAACACACACACACACACACAAACCAAACAAGTCAACAAACGGTTGAGTAGGGATTATCTAACGCATCTTATAACATCATATCATATCATTATTACATATCAAAAACTGTCATAGAACAATATAAGTCATTCACAAGCTCACGTCAATGCGTGACACACCACATTACATACAATCTCCCAATCACCATACTCAGCACAAATCTCCCCGTCACCGTGCTCATCACACACCTGGAAATTACCTCCTAGTCACCTTGCCGAATTCACAAAGGTACAGGTCTCCTCATCACCGTACCCTTATATTCACTACCACGACCGCACAACCCCTCCCAATCACAGTGCAAGTCACAAACAAACCACATGCATTACATTGACCATTCACTTATCGTATTTGCAACACATGCCATCATATCAATACTCATATGTCATATCATCGTACTTATAATCACATCGAGTATCATAAAAAATAACCATGCATAACAAACAATCATCGAAAATTCATTAACATCACAAACATAGTCATCTCGCTCGGCACAGGGGTTGTCTCGGCCGAGATAGTCACTGTCTCGCCCGGGATGGTCACTGTATCGGCGAAGACGCCCCTGTCTTGCCCGAGACGGGTATGTAATATGAAACAAGTTGAGTAGGATCGAACCCTACCTTTCGCAAATTCCAAATGCAAACGCAATAGTAATCAAGATCGTTCCTTTTATCACTCCGCCTCCTATACATATAGTAAGCATACAATTACTAACTACCTAGATACAATTATAAATAATAATAACAATTCCTTACATCCCAATATAGGGTTAGCCTCTTATTAATATAGGATGATAATTAATATGGTTACTAACTAATTAAATGATAAATACAATAGAACAAGGGACTTACAATAACAAGGATGTGTAATTGGCTTGCTAGAAGAAAGATCTCAACTCAATAGCTATTCCTCTTCTCAATAAGGGTTCAGATGATCAATGCTCTCTTTTTGTGATAATAGAAGTAAAAGACTCTAGGGTTTGATGTTGGGTAGGTATATATAGTATTAGGTTTAGGTAGCCGGGTTTAAGTAATATTAAAATAGGATTATAATTAAAAGACGGAACTAACTAACCGCATGCTGAATCACTGAGACTCGTCTTGACCAAGACAAGAGGTGTCTCGCCCGACACAGGCCTTTCTCGACCGAGATGGGTCTTGTATCGACCGACACAGCCTCAAGTAAGGGCCAAACGTGCTTTGTTTCGACACAAGAACTTAACACATAAATTTACACACTACTACAAAGACGGTTATTACCTTACTAACTTACATTGTAAAAGACGGTTATTACAATCTACCTTCCTTAAAATTAACTTCACCCTCGAAGTTCGCACACTACTACCTTTCACTAAATCAACTCCGCACAATATATTAACCACTTACTGCTAACACAACTTCGCCCCAACAACTTCAAATTCAAATTACTAACACTACTTCTACTCACCACTACTCAAGAACCAAAAACCATTTCCACAAGTCACAATTTAAAGTACTAGAATTACAGCAACAAACCAGAAACGAGGATATATGGTTGTCACATCCCATTATATTGACGATTTATGGTGTTTGCGTAACCAAACATTAAGGTAATTCTTTTTTTACTAAGGTATTATTTTGTCTTGTACTTTATATGTGTTAATTTTTTTTATTTTTTTGTAATTGTTTATAGGTTTGCTTATGTGCCTTGTCCACATATCAAAGACACACTTGCTCAAGTCTTGTTAGACACTTTGAATGTGTATAACATAGTTGAAAATGCTTCTTCTATTGTTGTTGATAACTGTTCTACAAAAGACGCTATGATGGATGTCTTAAAACCCAAATTTGATCTTCGACATGTTATGTTAAGTGGTGATTTTCTGCATATGAGATGTAATGCCCATATTTTGAATCTAGTAGTACAAGATGGTATGGATGTAATTGGTGGGGAAGTTGAAAAAATTTGACAACCACTCCAAAAAGAATTGAGACATTTAAAAGTAAGGTTAGGCCTGAAAAACTTCAAGCTACTAGAAAGTTGACTCTTGATTATAAAACTCGTTGGAACTCAACTTTTTTAATGCTTCAAAGTGCATTACCTTATAAACATGTGTTAGCGAATGTAAAACTACAAAACTCAAACGTTAAATTTGTTATCCCGGTGGAAAAGGATTGGGAGTTGGCTGAAATTGTTTGTGATAAGTTGAAAATATTCACAAAGCTACTGGGCTTTTTTCAGCAGGAAGTATCCGACGACAAATTTATTTTTCCGTCAAGTTTGTGAAATTAACCTTGCTATAACTACTTGGTTTTCAAGTGAGTATTTAGTCATCAAATAAATGGCCTTGAAAATGATTGATAAATTTGATTAGTATTGGCTTTCTATTAATGGGATTCTTGCTATTGCCGCTATTTTGGATCCTAGAAATAAGTTAGAATGTGTTGAGTTTTATTTTGATGAGAACTATGGTGGAGGGGCTCACTATGAGATTGAGAGAATCAAGAGTTGATTGTATGACTTGATGGGGGAGTACCAAGAGAAGGGTACTACAAATGAGGACTGTACGTCTAATTCTCAAACTTCTGAGAAAGGTGAGATGGGAAAGCGTAAATCTTCCTCCAATGTTAGTGGGGATGAGGTTCTTGATAAGTGGAGCCAAATTAAAAGAACTAAGAAAAGGAAGGTTAATGTGAGGTCGGAATTGGATCCTTACTTGGAGGAAGAAGCTTTGCCGGAAAGTTCCTACTTTGATATTTTGAAATTATGGCAAATTGAACTTAAATATCCAACATTGAAAAAGATTGTTATATACATCTTAGCAACACCCGCTTCTAGTGTAGCATCGGAAAGTGTATTTAGCATGGTGGGGGTTGGGGGGAGGGTTCGTTTTGTGAGTCCTCATCGATCAAGACTTCATTCTATTACAATTGAGGCTTTGATGTGTTAGCAAAATTGGATGCTAGGACAATATTCTTGTAAGTATTCTTTGATCTTTAGTTGTATAACTTTGATGTTTTTCTTATGATTTCAATATATTAGCTTTGATCGTTTGAATTTGTTGTCTTTCTCATCTCTTACTTTTGAGAATGCAAATTCTTGTGCCTCGATCCAAGATGATGATGATGATGATGATGATGATGTTGGTGAAGGAAGTGGAAGTGGTAGTGAAGTTGTGGTGGACTGTTTCGTAAGTAATTTAAATTTGGTAGTTTGTATTTTATGTCTTAGATTTTCAATCGTAACATTAATGTAATTGGACTGTTTTTTGCACTTTGCATTGTTAGGATGACGACGATGATGAAGTTGACATTCTTGACAACATAACATTTTGAAGAAAGTTGGAGGTTGGATGGCTAATAGAAAGATGAATGTCATTATGCTGTATTTGGGGGTTCCGTATATTATAATAGACTAATAGCCTAAGAATTCCGAATTATATATTTTGGGTATTTTGATTACGATGTAATTTGGAGTATTTTACATTATTCAACCAAACAAGTGAATCAATGCTTCTGGATGGTGCCATGATAGTATCCATTTCATGGATATGAATTTAGAAGTCGAAGTATCTTACTTTACATGTTGCAATTTGTTTTTCTTTGTAAAAATAATGTTCAATTGTTTTGCAAATAATTATCACCCCTTTTGCATCCGAACCACCCGCTACATCCACGGATGATGGATGGATCGGATTCGGGTGCTATGTTTAGCGAGTGATGGATGGATCAGGTGGGGTGGGTGGATAAGTTCGGTGACAGATACAGGTGAGCCTCCACCCGATCCGTACCCGATCCATTGCCATTCCTAGTTATAGGAGTCGACGCCGAATGAGGTTGTGGAACACTTTCATGAGTGTCGAGGTAAGCTGTTGTGGGAGACGTCGTACGACACTTTCCGTTTGTCGAGGCTTCCATAAGTGAATTAAATCAAGACCTGACCCGACACGTAACCCGACTAGTTATTGGAAAAAATTATTAAAATTTAGTGTTTAAAGCAAATTGTACTAATATAAAATTACTAAAATAATTCAACTTTCAAATTTTGAATAAAGTATGCTTATTTTATTTATGCCAACACATATTATGGATACTTTATACATGTATTTTGTAACACCCGCAAATGTACCCTATTTTTATAGTAAAAATATTTTACGGATACTTTTCAGCGAAATTTGGTTTTAGTTTAGAATTAAATTTCCCGAGTCGAATTTAGAATTTCCGAGTTCGTATTTGGATTTTTCGCGAGATTTCAAGTGAATCACGTCTTAAGACGTCTTTGACTTTTCTTGACTTTTTCCACTCACTCTCTACTTATTCTAACCCTAACCCTAACTTCCTCACAACTCAACATTTCTTTTTTCCTCACTAAGAAAACCCCAAAAGCATAACTTCCATTTTTGATCCGTCTTATAATCGTCATAACTCTTTCATTTCTCGCTCAAATTCACGTAAGTTTGTCTTATTCTTCCCCTCTTATCTTCCTCTATCCGTATTGGTAATAAAATTACCGTCTTTCTCGCTTTTTAATTTATCCGTCTTTCTCAAAGGTGAATTATATTCATCTCTTGTCGTCTTTGTTTAGGTGGAGACTTTCTAGACCCCGACAAAGATTACTATCTAGTGGAGGAAGGTTTAGAAATCGTTTAAAGTCGCATAAAGGTAACGGTGAAGGGTTACTCGATATCATTTACGTGTTGTGTACTTGCGAGGTGGTGTTATTTGCATGTAGCGTACCGCTTGTTATGAGGCTTGAGCTCTTTTCCGCCACTTTCGTGAATTATCGACCAAATTTGGGGAACTCGGCGTCAATGATTGACCGAGTCTTGGATGCGAAATGTCATCGCTTGTCGAATCGGAACACGTTTATTCCGAGAGTCTGGCCAGGTTTAGACTAGGAACCGTATTATTATCGTCGTCCTACCAGGAGGAAATTAGTCTACATATACGAAATGTCATCGTGTATGCGTTCAGGGAATGTTTTTATCCCGTTGATGCCTTTTAATCATATTTGCCATGTAAACGGTGCTAGTGCGTTTCATTTACTGTGAGAGAGGTCGTCAATGTATTGTTGTGTTTGTATGGATGATTACAAGATTGATTATTCATGATCATACCATGACTTGGCATGGTTTGTTTGTCGAGTCTCAATCTTATCAAACTTATACCGCTAACGGTGAGATGTAAGCCCTAGTGAGCGTATTCGGTTGCCTAAGAGTGTCTTCCCCGAGTTTATCTATAGCATGATGGTTACGGATTGTACTTCATATGCTCTTATCTTATTATTATTGAATTGCCTATCTATCCTTCTTCGTATTTCACATGTTATCTATATATGCATGCTTCTACTTTTGTATTTTCCTTTTGATGTACTTTAATGTGATATTGCTGGGAGAACCCGGAGTTACTCCCCACTTGACTGTTGCGTTCATGTTTTTCATGGATGAACAGGTTTACTTGATTGGATGGCTTTTTGCTTTGGTATTTGGGTTCGGGCTGTGTGAGCTAGCGGGCGGGGTCCCGCCCCTTGATTGGAAACACCTCTAGACGACTGTAGCTAGTTTGCTAATAATTTTGATATTTGATAACATTTTGAGAGACTTTGCCTCTTTGTAGTATATTCTATTTTAGTTTGTATTTATTTGACATTCCTCGTATTTTTATCTTGGCATGTAAAAAGTTTTAAAAACACCGTATTTTCCGCTATATAAATCACATGCTTGTTATTTTATTCCTTCCATTTCCCCGCATTCGCGAGGGTTGTCACAGTTGGTATCAGAGCTTTATCGCTCCCGACGCACACACGTGAACCCTAAACTTAAACTACTTGACCTTGAAATAATAAATGAGAGATGGGTAGAAATTAAGTACTTTACTTGGTAGTCTTTGGTGTACTTGATGTTTGTTAGGTTCTAACTTGTTTGTTGATTGTGTTGAGTGATGTTATGTTTGTTTGTATCTACCGTCTTGAGGTGGATCATGTGTTACCTAGAAGAAGTATCCTCTACCGAAGATTGAAGGTTGACAAGCCTAATTGAAGTGTATTTCTTCCTCATCGATGATTTCTCTCGTCCTTAATGTTTGTATCATGCTCTTTTCCTTCTATCTAAATGCTTCTCCTCATCTAACTTCTTTTCTTTCCTCTCCCCTTGGAATTACTCTTGTTACTTCCTCCTCTTATCAATTTGCAACCCTCAACTTCCGTATGTGACCTTTTGTTGGACACCAGATACCCTTTTGTTTGTGGCATATGTACTTGGTCGGAGAATTTTAGACCTTTGTGGATATAGTGTTTGTTAGACATGAATTTGGATTTGCGGAAATTGGGGTGTAGATCTAATTTCACCCTATAGTGTTTACGTTGGTATCTGGCTTGAGAAAGTGTGGTAAGGTTGTTTTATAATTTTAATGTATAAATGCTTGCCATGACTTGTGTGTAAATCGTTCATGATATTCGATGGTGTAAGGTTGAATGAGTTGGCTATGACTTCTTAACTCATTAGTAATTTAGTCTTTTGGACTTAGAAGTTTAGTATTGTTTTGAAGACCATGCTTATGATAGGTCTAATTGGTGTAAATAAGAAGTTTTGAATGATATCTTGGAGGTGCGAAATACTTTTGAGGTTAAGTGACATCTTGTGGTTTCCTACTGTGTGTTTGTGAGTATAGGCTTGGTGGAAAAGCATTTGGCTATAGTTCTTGGATTTAAAGGTATGATCTTATCTTATGGTATCGGAGATTTGTTTGAAGTAGTAAGGTTTCGTTGTAAGTTGAACCATATTACTTGAGGATTATAGATATGAGCGAGATTCGATGATGTGAGCTATGATGGAAATACCTTGGGACGTTAATGATGATGTTTGACTTGAGGTTGTAATTTGTTAATAATGAACTCGTGGGCTATATGAGTTGAAAATGACCGAGTATAAGGGAGTATTTGTTAGTCCTTCAGTTAATGAAACCTTTGAGGTTGTGTTGAATATTTGAGCTAAAGGAATGTTAATATGCTTTCGTTGCAATTCGACATTTGGGAATCCGTGTGATATGAAAGGATGGATGAATTGGGTTGTAGTCGATTTGTCGAATTTTGGCGTACCTTACTTTGATAATTTGTGGTATGAGGGTCCCTTGTAAGAGACCTTTGTTATTGGGATGAGTTGCTTTGCTATCACCCTAAGTCTGAAAGGAGAAATTTTGTGGATTAAACCTTAAACTTTTACTCGTACCATTATCCCTTTCCATTTCCTTTCATGCAAGTTCCTACTAAACCTTATTCCTAGGAAAATGTTTTCTCTTATCTTTTCCTTTGCCTGGCTATCTTCATGGCTATATCTATCCAATATCTAGCTTTTGGCTCCCTGCCTCTAGCGTCCCTCTAATTTTTGTCCGATCTTATCGCGTTCGTGTTTCCCTTGAAATTTCCTATCGTTTCCAGTTTCATGGTGACATTGTCTTTCCTCTGGTGAGATAGCTGGGGTTGTTAGCTAGCTTCGTGTTGATTTTGAACATGAATAGGATTGGGATTTAAACCTTAGGATGAATCTGTTGGTGGTATTGTACTCCCTTGGTGGCTTCATTTATTGAGCTTGCTAGTGTAGTGCTATTTTGGGAATCAAGTTGAGCGAGATGATATTCGTTGTTGTTGAGTATTATATCGGTTGCTTGTGATATCATTTGGGAATTAGATGTCTCTAATTGGTGGATTCTAAAAGAGACTTTGCTTTAGGGTAATTGAGTTGGTACCCAAAGTTTGAGGAGTTTTGTCATAAATGAAAATCGATTCATTTTGAGTTTTAGATGAGCTAGATGATTTGAATGGTTGTCTGATTGCCTAATGATTGGCCATTTGTGGTTTGGAATTAGTAATTCTCTTTTATTCTTAAGGAATCATAGTTTGAGATTGAGAAATTTTCGTTGCAAGCTTTGGATAGTAAGTGCTCAGTTGTTATGGATTATAGAGTTAGAATGGTGAACCCATTTATCTTGAGGATTAGTAACCATCATAGTTTGCTAATGTGACTATTTATATTTGAGGCTTCGAGGAATATCTTCATAAGTGAAGATAGTTGCATCTCGAGTTATAGTTGAGCTAACTAATTTGATTAATGGTCGCATTGCCATGTGTTAGGCAAAATATTAGTGATTTGGGATCTGTGCCCGACCTTTCTGGAGGTATTGTGTATTAACTTTTGAGGATGAGAAGTCCATCATAAATTTAGGTTAATGAGTTTTGGAATAAATTGGATCAGAGGATTTTATGGTAAGGACCGTTCACTTTGTGGTTGTTAGTAGATATGGTCCCCTAAGATGAGATTTCTTTGGTTAGTGGTCTCAGATAGAGTATGATGAATCTAAGGATTTTATAGTACGTTAAAGGACCTCTCCTGCTGATTACAATCTATGGACCCTAGTCGATGCTAATTAGGTTTGAATGGTTAGGTTGATGACTTAAGGTCTCGTGGTTATGAAGGATTTCAGTAGAAATCTAATGATTGAAAGTGTTGAGGTGTAACTTGGGTAAATTACATCCTCTTGAGGATTAGAGTATTAGTAGAGTTAGTACTATCGAATTCTTGTAGATCTTCGTACCGATTTTATCGTGATCTTCCTATCCCTAAGAGTTCGATTTGTTTCATTTTTGAGTGTTTTGTATATATTTTGTTACCCTGAATTGTGTGTGAGATGTGCGAGTCGCTCTGTGTTTGTGTAATGTCTTGTTATTTTGATTTTATCTTTGAGAAAACCTTCAAATCTCCATATCGTATTTCTAATTTAACTTTTTAAAGAAGCCTAAAGATGGATTTTGTACCCTCGTTTTGGAGGAAATAGATTTCTTTTGCTTTTATACTTGGTTTATGCGTTGGTTGGATGTTTGGACTTGTTATTAGAGACGTCTGGTGACTAGTCCTACACTTACTAACACTTGTTTTGATTTTCGATTTCACTATTTCGACATTGATTTGATTTTTGATAGCTAGAGTTCTCGTTCGCGACGGGCACTCTTGTGATTCGTAAATAAAGTTTCGCACTGATGAAAAATTTCCTTAAACCGTTTTCGAGATGAACCTCGTTTCAAAAATGTTTCCCTTATAAAAGTTTTCGTATTAATTTTGAAAACCGATTCTTGTCCTTGATACTTTTGTTTTGTACTATCAAGTTTCGAGGACGAAACTTTTTAAAAGGTGGGGTGATTGTAACACCCGCAAATGTACCCTATTTTTATAGTAAAAATATTTTACGGATACTTTTCAGCGAAATTTGGTTTTAGTTTAGAATTAAATTTCCCGAGTCCAGTTTAGAATTTCCGAGTTCGTATTTGGATTTTTTGCGAGATTTCAAGTGAATCACGTCTTAAGACGTCTTTAACTTTTCTTGACTTTTTCCACTCACTCTCTACTTATTCTAACCCTAACCCTAACTTCCTCACAACTCAACATTTCTTTCTTCTTCACTAAGAAAACCCCAAAAGCATAACTTCCATTTTTTATCCGTCTTATAATCGTCATAACTCTTTCATTTCTCGCTCAAATTCACGTAAGTTCGTCTTATTCTTCCCCTCTTATCTTCCTCTATCCGTATTGGTAATAAAATTACCGTCTTTCTCGCTCTTCAATTTATCCGTCTTTCTCAAAGGTGAATTATATTCATCTTTTGTCGTCTTTGTTTAGGTGGAGACTTTCTAGACCCCGACAAAGATTACTATCTAGTGGAGGAAGGTTTAGAAATCGTTTAAAGTCGCATAAAGGTAACGGTGAAGGGTTACTCGATATCATTTACGTGTTTTACGTGTTTTCTATGTTAGGAATCGTATTTAGATTATGATTGTTAAGCTTAGAAATTGTGTTGTTGATGATACTTGTTGATTGTTGAGAATTGATATGAGTATGAATGATGTATGATAATAATTGATGATAGTTAATTGTTGATCCTTAGTGAAACATGTTGTTTTCGTGTGATGATGACCCCAGCCGGCCGGTCGGCAGCCGGTCAGCCTACCGGCTGGGGCAGTGGCTGTATAATTTGTATGTTACGTAATTTTTATGCATGAAGTTGATCTCAGCCGGCCGACCGGCAGCCGGTCAGCCGACCGGCTGAGACACCCCTACCTTTCCCTTGGTTTTTCTCATGTACCTTTGGTCCCAGCCGGGTAGCCGGCAGCCGGTCCCCTTGACCGGCTGGGACACACTGTATTTTCATGTTGGTTTTCGTATGATGATTGGTACCAGCTGGGTGGCCGGCAGCCGGTCCACCTGACCGGCTGGCACCTGCTGGACTTTCCTTGTATTTCTTGTTTACGATTTCATTTATAATATTTCCGATCGTTCATTTATCGTATAAATTTACGGAATGACTTTAAATATTAATGTTTCGAATATATGATATTTCATTCGCTTGTATCGCATGTTTTGTGACGGTTTTTGGTATGTCCCACTTTGAGTCATTTTTACAAATGTTACGGTTTGAGCATTATTTTGTTATGTGCTTTGTACTCTCATTCCCTTGGCTACCTCCACGTTCGTAAGGCTGGAATGTCGGAACGGGGAGGTATCCTACTGCTTAATTGCATGTGTTAGTGGGCATACGACGACGTTGTTGGGAGGCGAACGCTTTGCGTGATCGACCCGGCGTCAAATGTTGTGTACTTGCGAGGTGGTGTTATTGCATGTAGCGTACCGCTTGTTATGAGGCTGAGCTTTTTTTTCGCCTCTTTCGTGAATTATCGACCGAATTTGGGGTACTCGGCGTCTATGATTGACCGAGTCTTGGATGCGAAACGTTTATCGCTTGTCGAATCGGAACACGTTTATTCCGAGAGTCTGGCCAGGTTTAGACTAGGAACCGTATTATTATCGTCGTCCTACCAGGAGGAAATTAGTCTACATATACGAAATGTCATCGTGTATGCGTTCAGGGAATGTTTTTATCCCGTGGATGCCTTTTAATCATACTTGCCATGTACACGGTGCTAGTGCGTTTCATTTACCGTGAGAGAGGTCGTCAATGTATTGTTATGTGTGGATGGATGATTACATGATTGATTATTCATGATCATACCATGACTTGGCATGGTTTGTTTGTCGAGTCTCAATCTTATCAAACTTATACCGCTAACGGTGAGATGTAAGCCCTAGTGAGCGTATTCGGTTGCCTAAGAGTGTCTTCCCCGAGTGTATCTATAGCATGATGGTTACGGATTGTACTTCATATGCTCTTATCATTATATATTGAATTGCCTATCTATCCTTATCATATTTCACATGTATATCTATATATGCATGCTTCTACTTTTATATTTCCTTTTATGTACGTTTAATGTGATATGGCTGAGAGAATCCGGAGTTACTCCCCACTGACTGTGGCATTCATGTTTTTCATGGATGAACAGGTTACTTTATTGGATGGCTTTTTGCTTGTTGTAATTTGGGTTCGGGTGTGAGCTAGCGGGCGTGGTCCCTGGATTGAAACACCTCTAGACGATTTTAGCTAGTTGCTAATAACTTTGTTGTTGGATAACATTTTGAGACTACGTCTCTTTGTAGTATATTCTATTTTGTTTGTAATTATTTGACATTCCTCGTATTTCTATCTTGCATGTAAAAAGGTTTTTTAAAATACCGTATTTTCCGCTATATAAATCACATGCTTGTTATGTTTTATTTCCGCATTCGCGACCATGGAAGAAGCTTGTCCCAACAAATCGGTAATTTTAGACCATAGATTTTGTCTAATGTATTAAATATTTTAAATTTATACGAAATGTTGGGTTGAATAGTGGTTACACGGTGCGTGACAAATACTCCTTATATATATGCTAGTAATTTGATTAATTAATTATGCGCTAAAACATGCTTTAGAACATATATAAGCATACTTTATTTAAAACTTTGAAAATTGTACTCCCTTCTATTCTAGATAACTTTCCCTCTTTTCTTTTTCATCTATTCACAATATTTTCCCTCTTTTCTTATTTACTAAACTTTTATACTTATTTTAATCACCTCAACCCACAACAATACCACACAATACCCATACATTATCTTATTTTAATTAACTCGCCCCACAACAATATTTATTTTAATCAGCTTACCCCACAATAATACTACATAAATCATAATACCTTCTCTCTTTCCAATCACCTCACGCCACCACAATACTTTACCTTATGTAATTAAAATCTTTAATTTTTGTGTCATTCATGAATGCGGAAAGTTATACAAAATAGGAAGTAGTATTATTTTAATAATTTTATATTGGTATAATGTGCTTTAAATAATAAAATTTTTACATTAACAGGTCGGGTCGGGTCTTGACCCTAATTGTGCGGGTCATTATCGGGTCGTCTCATTTGCGGGTTTGATTTTTTTTTGGGTCGGGTCGGTCGGGAGAGTTTCGGTCGGGTTTTCGGGTTAGTCATCTTTTAACAGGTCTAATCTCCACCCAAACCTGTACCGACTTGTTGTAGGTATTGACCCTTAGAATCGTATATTTTACCTCTGCATCTCTCTCTCTCTCTCTCTATCTCGTTCTAACTTCTACGCAAGTCACACAACTGCAAAACACCTACATAAGCGACATCGTTTTCATCGTCGCATTCCCTGGATTACAGGCGACCGACAACGACAAAGTTCTCCGACAAGAGTACTCTCAAATTCATCCCTCTCCCCTTTGTCCATTTTAGTAAAGGTACTCCTTAATTCATCTCTCTTTTCTAGGATTTGTGTACTGATTTTGATTAATTGAGGGTTCATTAAAATTAAAATGATAGTGTACTTGATACAACATAAATATTAATTTTTTATTATTAGTATTGTCCTCTGTTTGATTGTATCGTACTTATTTTTAATTGTTGTAATGTGGATCGTACTGTGAAGAATCATGGAGCTTCTATGTCCCTGCGGCAATGGACCTCTAATCAGGGTTGTAACAAGTAAGGGTAAAACTTTGTCTCGTCCTTTCTACAAATGTCCTGGTTCTAATACGACAAGTTTTCAAATGTTGTTTGTGTACTTTTATTTTGAACGCTTTATTTATATCTTAACGTTTATTACTTGAAAGGAGGAGACCAATGGAACCGATTGCTTGTTCTACTTAATTGAAGATGAACTGAAGCTGTTTCCATGCGGACTTGGCTTTTGCGGCAACAAATTTAGAGGTCGAGATAAATTCTGGCGTTGCGGTATTCTGGTTAGAATTTTGCCGCAACGAGTTTGTTTTAATGTTGCGTGAGATTGATTCCCAATTTTTATATTCTAGTAATTTTGTTTTGACTCATGTGTGTATTGGCAGGGGGATACTTTCGGATTTCATAAGAAGGTAGTGCAAATTTGGCAACCGATTTCTTGTCTGTCTTAGTCGCCCTAGGCTCAATCTCAAACTTCTCGGTCTCTTCAAGTGACCCATCGCACACTTATGATGCCTTATCGGTTTCTAGTAGTGGAAGGGCATGTAGCAGCTATACTCCAGAATCGTCAAATAGCCAAGTGTCCCCGTACCGGAAGACAAATGCGATGCTTCTAAAGGCTCTTAAAATAACTAGGGAAAAAGAAGCCATATATCTTCACATTATTAAAGATCTTGCTAATGTGTCTCTGGATTATTAATTGTAATGTCTAATGGTTTATCGTAGAAGTTGACATACTAGCGAACATTATCGTCCGTTTGTTACTTTGACGGACTTTCACTACAAAACTCGGGCGGGAAACTGACGGAGAAAATCCGTCAGTAAGGCCTCTACTCCATTAGTAATGTGTATTCCTGACGGAACATCTGTCAGTAAAGCACGTAGCTTCAATTCGTCACAAAAAAAAGTCAACTTCTGACGGATTTTCTGTCAGTACAAGATGTTGCTGACGTGAACCAATCTGACCTAAAGTCAACCTAATATTGACCAAACTGACGGAAAATCGGTCAGTGAAATCAACAAGTTATTGACCATACTGATGGAAATTCCGTCAGTAAAGTCAACAACTTGTTAACTGATAGAATTTCCGTCAGTATGGTCAATAACTAGTTGACATTACTGACGGATTTTCTGTTAGTTTGGTCAATATTATGTTGACTTTAGTGACGGAATTTCCGTCAGTAATTAAAACGACAGTGACTAGAAACAGCATCCTTCTATCCAGCCACAATGCGTATTTTGCATTGTTTTCAAGATAAAAATTCCAATAAAACCTCCAATACAGCAAATAGAATCGTCGATCGCAAAGCGGGAATTTATTCTCATGTCGACCGCAAGAACGGGAATCAACAAGAGGCGAGAAAAGAACTAAACAAGATCGATGCCAATTGGAAAAACAAAGCTCCTTTACATAAAACGTTTTCCAAATTCGTACAACCGTCTTACTAACTTACAGAGATACAATTGTCTTACTAACTTAGTGATAGACTATGTCGCACACCTAATCAAAGATAAATTTCCCTTTACACAAATTAATGTAGTATGAGGGGTCGAACACAAGGAGACAGGAATTGCGCTATGAAATGCTATGAAAAGACTTCTACCAAGGTCGGTTTAATGATTGGTTTGGTTTTGATGTTTAGCTAAAACAATATGATGTAAATTAAATAATATTAAAAGAGTCTAGGGGAGTCGGGTCACACATGCAAATACATAAATGTTCATGTTAAACATAGGAATTCTTAATATTGTTAATTACTTAGGCTAAAGACACCCATCTCTCGTTATTAGTGTCAGCCTTAGGTCGGGTACTAGAGAACTTTCGTTATGACTAGGTCGTCCTACTACACATGCTTAGTGTAATCCGATTCTGCGCCTCTCGACTTATAGAATGAATTAACAATTTTAATTAATGTAATTGGCCTAATAACAAAGGTTAACAAAACAATACAAGCATGTGATAGAAACAATTTATCAATATTAATTCATCCTTATTTTAACATTTACAACTTACTAATTGTGCATGGCTTCCTTAATCCCTAGACAAATGAAACTACTCACTCATGTTGATAATTAAACTAATAATATTTGGTATAATAAACATGATGAATATAGTATTATAAAAGGAAATAACTTGTTAATAAAATGATACACTAAGTGTTGGAATGGAATTACTACTAACAATTCTAATGTAAATAAAAATGAAATCTTGATTAACTATTGATAAGATTAACTAAATGACTTTTAATTTAAATGACGAAAGTGAATAGTAACATAAAACTGGAATTAGAATTACCGCAATCGAGAAGTAGAACTCGAAAATGAAGAACAAATAACCCAAATAACTTGAATGGAAAGATTGATATATAACTTGAAATGTAACCAACAATTGTTTGTGAACTAAAGAAAACTTAACTTAAAACAAGACAATAATTCTTAAACTCAAAACTTGTGCTAAATTATGAAGAGAATTCTATGGAAAATGTGTAAAAGTATGTAAGAAGATGCGTGAGAAAAGATGATCCCAAGTGTCGAAGTCCCTCTCCTATATATATGAGAGGACTTGAAACGTAAAAATCCCACATCACCCCGACTCCGATCGGGGACAGGCCACCCCGATCGGGGTTTCACTGATCCGGGTATATTTTCTTAATGACTTGATTAAATGCTTAAGGAATCCTATGATGCGTCTTTAACCTCCTTAATTCTCCGGTTAATTACACAATTTGGCATCCCATGAGCATCCAAAGAGCATCCCTATGTTGAGTTGTGTGGACTCCTTAAGTTGAGCTTTATTTTGGTTTCTCATTTGTACATCAACCCATTTCACAAATCTTCATGCTTGGGCTTGTCATTTCTCATTATACCCTTACATGGTCCATCTTGCTTCCATTTAGCTTAGTAAACTTTGAGGCTTGCTAATGTGCTAGGAAAAAGCCTCTAAATGCTTAGATTCCTACAAAATGTACCAAACACGAGCAATACACCTCGAACACGTAATTAGCTCACAAATATACTAAATAAAGAATAATAATCATGTAAAATTGAGCTAAATTAGGGAGTAAAATCATATAAAAACTAGACATATCATTTAGAGATGACAACGACTAAGATACATGACAAATACTAACACTACAACGAAATCTCGGTAAACTGACGGTTTTTCTGACGAAAAAAAATTCCGTCAGTATTTTATTATGAGTGACGGACTACTGACGGAAAACTGACGGAAATATAAAACTGACGGATTATCCGTCAATAGCCGTCAGTAGAAAATGGTGCGTTGACTAAGTCAAAGGCGGCAAAATACACTGACGGGTACTGACGGAAATTCCGTCAGTAAATACTCCCACTGACGGAAATTCCATCAGTAAAATAGGAGATTACTGACGGAATTTCCGTCAGTATGTAATAATATCATAGTCAAATTAAGGCCCAGTCAAACATAGATCCTGACGGAAATTCCGTCAGAAAGTGTTTCGAAATCTCGGGAACCTGACGGATTCCTGGCGGAATTTCCGTCAGAAAGTATCTGTTTATGTAAAAATCGCACGAAGAACTCCGTCATTCTTCATTCCTTTTTTCCCCAAAACCTAACCCCCAAATCAATTAAATCCCCACTTTCCGACCACCGGCTACCTTACTACCACCGGCTAACTTCCTCCGGCTACCACTTTCCGACCACCACATCCTTGGTAAGTTTAATTAACTATTTCATTCTCTCTTTTCTCCTTTTGTTAATTTATATGTTCCTTACTAGTTGTTTGTTGTAGATCCGACGACCACCACTAGCTACCTCCGACCGTCGACCGCCGCTACTTGTCGCCGCTGCATCTTGTCGGAAAGTGTTTGTTTATTTTCATCCTTAGGTAATATATTTACCTTTATTTTAATTTCGCCCTCTGTCTTAATCATTTGTTTGTCTTTAATTGATGTAGGATAGTAGCCATTATTATTTTTGTTAATGAAATTTTTGTTGTTAATTTAATTTAGCCTTCCGTCTTAATTATTTGTTTGTCTTTAATTGACGTAGGATAGTAGCCATTATTGTTTTTGATAATGAAATTTTGGTTGTTGTTAATATAATTTCGCCCTGCGTCTTAATCATTTGATAATAAATTTTTTGTTGTTGTTAGTAGCTAGTTATTACATGTGTTTTGTATGTTAAAATTATTACATGTGTTGATATTGACTTAGTACCCGTTCAAAAATTACTCGTTAGGAGTAATTTTTGAATAGTCCCCGTTTTGGGACAATCTTTCTACGTTTGAAGTCACTTAGGTAGTAAACACATAACTTGTAATTTATTAATGAGGAAAGAGTTCGGTAACAATTCCTTTAATGTTTTCAAAATGCATATGTTGGGTAAATATTTATTCAACATTGTGTATTTAGAAAACAAAAGGGAATTGCTGCCGAATTTTTTCCTCATTAATAAATTAAAAGTGGTGTTTGCTAGTGACTTGAAACGTAGATTGATGGGTTTAGGTTGGAGTGATAAGGACCCAATTGAAGAAAATTAATTTTACTTGTTGATGAGAATATATATATATATATATATATATATATATATATATATATATATATATATATATATATATAGAGTGAGCATCCGGTGAGTCCAGCTCCTTAGGTGAGTATGTCCTATCATTTCAGACCTTTAGATTTGACAAAATTAACGGTCCTGATCGAATCTGGGAAGTAAATCAAAATATTCCTTGGGTTTTTCTACCGTGTTTCATTTCTCTTTGTTCCAAAAATTTATCTCTTTCTCTCTCTTCAACTTGCTTTCTCTGTTCTTACTTTTGCTCCTCCATTATACTGATTGTCTATCTACAATCTCCTTCTACCATTAGGTAATGACATTCAATAAAACAAATCTTGAAAAATGATGAAACAATTGAACAAAAAGTTTATCGATTTTTATCTTCTACTACTCAAACTCATGTCCGATTAACCAAAACCCTGATTTATCATCTTCAACTTAAAATCATGATGAATCATATTCTCTTCATCAATGGCAGGTATTTCAAAGACGAAATTCATACAGTTGAATTTATCGATAGTGAAGAGTGATCAAACTTCTAAACGTCTGATTCGACATTTACAATCAGATTTCAACTTAAAAACACACAAATGTGTTGCATAAAAATGAGGACGATGTAACTCGTGTAAGTTATGTGTTATATTTAATACCTGTGATTTTGATTGTGAATGCTTTTCTTATGTTACATGACTTTTCGATGTCTTTTTGCTTTAAAGTTGAATTTCCATCCAATTCACTATATACGCCATTGAAAGCTGCAGCAAGTTCTATAATGGTGAGTATTTAATTTTTTTTACCTTAAATTATCTTATTTGAATAATTTTGTTGTTTTGTTAGTCTTCTTGCAACTTATATGATTGCTTCTACTCTATAATATCCCAAATTCGAAGGCGAGTTTGTCTCGTATTATAATTTTCGATAGCTTTATTAATGGAGAAGGTCTTGCTTAAGACGGTCTTAAGTTAAGACCTCTCACAATTTCCTTTTCATTTTAACATTATTTAAATCGGTTCTGACTTCTGAGTACGTCTTATAATGTATACCATCTGAAACAAGAGTTTGTGTTATAAATGATATGATTGATTTTGTTAACTTTGATATGATTGCCTTTGTAACACAAATGCATTGTTACTGTAACAGTTGGCTTGTCATTGTAACACATATGAGTTATTAATGTTGCACATATGAGTTTTAATTGACATATCCTTTGTTAGTTTGATACATGCGAGTTGTAGTTATAATACTTCATTTGTTAACACTTAGCACTTGGTTTATTATTTCATTGTAGTACCATTGTCCCCAGGATTATGAATTGTTACTGTAACACTTGATTTGTTACTGTAACATATATTTTGGTAGTTCTTAAGTTTCATTCGCTTGTTTGTTTGTGACGATGGGTACACATTTTTAAAGGCTATTACCTCAATGGTAGAGCAATGTACGATATTGCACACAGATGCGGGTTTGAGTCCCGTAGAGCGCGGTTAAATAAGTAATGTTACTTTGTGTTAGCATGTACAATAATTAGTGTTGCCAAAAAGTGTAATTAAGTTACCGTAAGACATTTGAGCTGTTACTGTACAGTTGGATTGTTATTGCATTGTAACACCTATTTTTTCCATGTGAGAGTGTCTTTTATTCATGTTTAAGTTTCATAGACTTGTTTTGTGACGATGGATACACATTTTAAAAGGCTATTAGCTCAACGGTAGAGCAGTGTACAATATCGTACACAGATGCGGGTTCGAGTCCCGTAGAGCCTAGTTCGTTGTTGCAAATATTGTTAGAAGACAAATAAGTAATGCTACTTTGTTTTACTATATACGGAGTACAATAATTAGTGTTACTGTAAACAGTAACTTTGTTACTGTATCAAAGTTACAGTAACACATTTGAGTTGTTACTGTAATAGTTAGATTAGTATTGCAACACCTATTTTTAGTCCATATGAAGTTACTGTAACTACGTTACTATAACAAAGTTATTGTAGCTAAGTTACTGTAACACATTTGAGTCGTTACTGTAACAGTTGGATTGTTATTGTAACACCAATTTTTAGTCCATATGAGAGTCTCTTCTATGTGCGTTTAAGTTTCATTGGCTTGTTTTGTAACGATGGATACTCTTTTTTTTTAAGGCTATTAACTAAATGGTAGAGCAATATACGATATTCTACACAGATGCAGGTTCGAGCCGCGTAGAGCCTAATTCGTTGTTGCAAGTATTGTTAGAAGGCAAATAAGTAATGTTACTTTGTGTAACCATATAAAATAATTAGTATCACCAAAATTTATTGCAAGTAATGTTACTGTAATAGTTAGATTGTTATTGCAACACCTATTTTTAGTCCATATGAAGTTACTGTAACTACGTTACTATAACAAAGTTATTGTAACTAAGTTACTGTAACACATTTGAGTCGTTACACAAAACATACTACCCCACATACAAATGAATTTAGACCACACAAAACACACAACCCCACATCCAAAAAGGGAAAGAGGGAAGAAAACCCGACTTACCCAATAAGGAAACAGGGAAGAAGTGACCGACTAGGAGGGAGTACAATAATTAGTGTTACCGTAAACAGTAACTTTGTTACTGTATCAAAGTTACAGTAACACATTTGAGTTGTTACTGTAATAGTTCTATTATTATTGCAACACCTATTTTTAGTCCATATGAAGTTACTGTAACTACGTTACTATAACAAAGTTATTGTAACTAAGTTACTGTAACACATTTGAGTCGTTACTGTAGCAGTTGGATTGTTATTGTAACACCAATTTTTAGTCCATATGAGAGTCTCTTCTATGTGCGTTTAAGTTTCATTGGCTTGTTTTGTAACGATGGATACTCTTTTTTTTAAGGCTGTTAACTAAATGGTAGAGCAATGTACGATATTCTACACAGATGCGGGTTCGAGCCGCGTAGAGCCTAGTTCGTTGTTGCAAGTATTGTTAGAAGGCAAATAAGTAATGTTACTTTGTGTAACCATATAAAATAATTAGTATCACCAAAATTTATTGCAAGTAATGTTACTGTAATAGTTAGATTGGTATTGCAACACCTATTTTTAGTCCATATGAAGTTACTGTAACTACGTTACTATAACAAAGTTATTGTAACTAAGTTACTGTAACACATTTGAGTCGTTACTGTAACAGTTGGATTGTTATTGTAACATCAATTTTTAGTCCATATGAGAGTCTCTTCTATGTGCGTTTAAGTTTCATTGGCTTGTTTTGTAACGATGGATACTCTTTTTTTTAAGGCTATTAACTAAATGGTAGAGCAATGTACGATATTCTACACAGATGCGGGTTCGAGCCGCGTAGAGCCTAGTTCGTTGTTGCAAGTATTGTTAGAAGGCAAATAAGTAATGTTACTTTGTGTAACCATATAAAATAATTAGTATCACCAAAATTTATTATATAGAATAACCGTTAGTTTTAATGGAATAAGTATTTTGACTCTATAAAATAACTTAGTTACTCGAAACGTAAAGAATAATACTCCCTAAGTGTTGCTCCATGCCGTAAGAATTCTTACTCTATAGAGTAATAGTGTTACTTTGTAATGTAACCAATGTTACCCATAAAGTATTAATAATCATCTGTGAGGGGTCGTTTCATCAAAGATAATTAAATGATTAAGACGAAGGGAATAACTCTTATTGTAATACAATTGCATACGTTCGTTTATGTGGGACTCGAACCCATATCTTGTACAATAGTACAATGCTCTACCATTTGAGCTAATAAACGATAAGGTACAATATACACGGGCTAGCTTGTATCAGAAACATTGTTGTAGTCTGTGTTCTATATAACATTATTCAAAGCTGGTGTATTCAACTGGATCAATCTGTGCCATATCATAAACATTGTTATAGTCTGAATTTATTACACTGGCATGGCACTGATATAGCACTTTAGTTCCTGAACCACTGGCAAAAAAATTGTTACATGATGCTCACATAAGAAGACTAAATGAATGCATATCACATCAACTCAAAGCTTAAAATCTTCAAGGTCTCTCATTGGAGTATATTGCAAACTACTATAATAATACAAACTGACGTAAAAGACAATGCTTAAAGCATAAACTATTGAATGAATAAAAAAAACATATGAATTCCTACATGCTTAAAGCATAAACTATCGAATGAATCAAAACTCATTCCTACTTGATTCGTTTATGTCAACCTAAGGATCTCTCTCATCTCAGTGCTTATTCTTAACAACGGATTGAACTTCAGACCAAGCTTATCCGCATTTTTAGAATTCTGATTATAATTTGAGTTTGCAAATTTTGAAGTTATTTCAACCATGAAAGAGCGAGACGAGAAAAATTATGTAGTTCAAGAAAGTAAGTTTACTACTTACCAACACACAGTATATCAAAAGAAGAGGTTACAATATATCAAAACTCAATAACCTGATAGTAGGAAAAAACAAGAAAAATACAATCATACCATTATACTATCCGTCAAAAGATGAAGGAGAGTATAGCCAGAAATAGCAAATGGAGAGGTTACATTTAAGACGGGCATTATCCGTCTTTAACTTAAGACGGGTCAAATATATAACAAATCATCGCACTTGTTATTTAGGAAATACCAAAAATTTCCAAGTGGTAGTATTTGACCCGTTTAAGCTTAAGACGAATAGAGCCCGTCTTAAGCAAGACTTGCTAATACTATTATAGTAACACCCATGTACTATTATAGTCACACATCTATACTATTGAAGGGATATAAGAACACTATTAAAAATAACACATTTATACCATTACAGAAGTAACACACTTGCATTATTAGAGTAACACTATAATCGGTTACATAACACAATGAATATGATTAAAAATACTCGCAAACGAAGTTCACCAACACTAAAACACAATCAAGTAAGGTCACTAAACGAATTGAAAGAATAAATTAAATAAATCAAGAAAGAATTCATCATTTAAATGAATTAGAAGAAGATTTGCCGATTTATAATTAGAATGACAAGATAAAGAAATGATATAAAAATTCAAAATTAAATACTAAACGAGGTAAATCAGACCACGGTTAATGTAGAAAGATTGTACCATCACAATAGCCGCATCGTCGTTGAAGCTTATTCGCCGCCCTGCGTCACCGATTATCGCAATTTTATATGACATTAGCACAAATATCGTTATTAGAATCAAATTAAAGCACAGATTATGAAAAGCATGAAAGATCTGAACAATTTATTGACATGAATACAAGATCAAATGCACAATTACAAAACCTAATCACAAACATAGGTAAAATTGAAATGAAAGATCAAACCTTGCTCCATAAACGGCACAATATCACAGATTCACAGGTGATGCTGAATCTAGAAGAGCAAGCATGTATAGTTGACTGTAGGAGAAAGCGGAAGAATTAACCTCTAAAAATTGTTTGGTCGTTGAAGAGAAGAGAGAAATTTAAGAGAGAGAAACTATTGACTGCAAAAATAATAGAATAAGCTATTTGATGGCTTTTATACGAAACGAGAAAAGTACGAAATTACACTTAAACTCATCGCTTAATTTTAGCCGTCAGATCTCAATAATTTAACGGTCTAGATTGATAGGACAGACTCACCTAAGATTTGTGGACTCACCTGATGCAATTTCTATATATATATATATATATATATATATATATATATAGAGAGAGAGAGAGGCAAGATCCGGTGAGTCCACCTAAATATTTGAGTCCGTGAGTCCAGCAATACAATATCACAGATTACACAAAACAATATCACTGGTTATACTAAACAGTATCACGAAAACAAACAGCACAAAATGGTTTAAAATGTTGTATGCCATATTACTCGCCGTTGACGACCACTACCCACCCACCAATATCGATGACAATCCAAGCACATAGATGACACAAACAAACATTTATCCACCATTGCCATCACCCATTATTTATCCAATGTTTTATTTTCAATCTCCATATTCCTCCACCCATACACATTACTCCTACTCGGGAGCTCACACCACCACCAATCACAATAAAAAATTTAATTGTCATAGCTAAATTAGGGGTCTCGTCGTTGGTTATGAAGAAGAATTCCGGAGGCAAAGATGTTAAGTAGAGAAGAAATAGGATAAAAGAAGCTATATATAATAAACTCCGGTGAAAGTCCCATAATAATGACTTTCCGGCATACATGGGCGAGAGAATGATGGTGTTTGTCGGAGCTTCGATACCGGAATCAATTGGTATGAAAAAAGTATGAGAAAAAAAAGTTAGTAATAGTGGGCGAAATTTATGTTCAGTGGTGTGATATTGTACAGTATAACCCGTGATACTGTTTAGTATAACTTGTGATATTGTATCCTGGACTCACGAACTCAAAAAGATAGGGTGGACTCACATGATCCTAATTCTATATATATATATATATATATATATATATATATATATATATATATAGGGGTGGGTTCCCATGCGAACTGAAGTACGGTGCGAACCGTACGAACTAACCCAGATACATATGTTTATACTGCTGGATACATATGTTTATACTGCCAGATACATCTATCAAAGATGTATCTAATAATATTATTAAATGTATCCAGTAGTATTAGTAGATGTATCTACCACCAACCACCCTTCCACTGCCACCCACGTCATCACCACCATGAGAACCACCCACACCACAACCTGCCCCACCATTCATGAACACCATCACACACCTCATGACCACCACATCACCGCCATAGGCGCGCGCACTCCACACGACCATCACCAACCTTTTCTTCTTTGAAATCCACAGACCCGCAGCCACCGCGGACTCACCCAGACCTACCATGACCCCCACTCCACCACAACCCACAACCACCGCTGCCATCACCGCCACCACCATCAAGCCCACCACTATGCGGAACTAATAGAAAACCCAAGCCCAATCGGCCAATCGCCGGCGATATTTACGACCCCATAAATTACAACGTCGACAACATTACCTGCCACCTCAAATAGAGCCGATGCTACCACCGCTCACCACCACTACGTCGCTCAACATCAACATCACGACCGTCGCCGTCAATTCCCATAACCACCACCATCCAAAGACGTCGTCGCACCACCGGCGATAAGTGTTAGCACATCTCCTTCTTTTGTGCGTTTATTCAGTCACCACGACCTCCATTTTTTCTTGGCTTTCTACTACCATCTGTTATCGGACCACCGTCGCCGTCAATTCCCACAACCACCACCACAGATAGCCGAGCTTCTGCCCACTAGACCACCATCAATCTCCCACAAGACCACTTCACTCCCTTCCTAAGATAGAAGTCGATCGAACGAAGGAGTCGGGGTGATCGGCAACTGAGGTACTCCGGTGCCGTGCGTCGGAGGTGCGTCGGCGGTGAGGCGTGATGACTGGTGAAGATGGATGAAAATTATTTGGGGGTTTGTTTGGATAAGAAGAAGGAAGGTAGTGATGTCAGAATGTATGAAGTGGGAACTCTGTTGCTTTTGCTTGGTTTGTCTATTTTATGGTCAGTTCGTAAGTTCGCACTGAACTTCTAGTTCGTACAGGAGGCTGATTCTCTATATATTAGGTGGGATCCGGTGAGTCCACCTAAATATTTGAGTCCGTGAGTCCAGGAAACAATATCACAGAATGTGTGAAACAATATCACTGGTTATACTTAATAGTATCACGAAAAAACACAATACAAAAGGATTAAAAATACTGTATGTCATATTACTCGCCGTCGACAACGGCCACCCACCCACCATTACCGGCGGCATATCTAAGTTCCTAGATGACACAAGTAAAGAGTTATCCACCATCGGCATCAACCATTTATCCCATGTTTGTTTTCCAATCTCCATATTCCTTCACTCATACACATTACTTCTCGGAGCTCACACTATTACGCACCACCACCAATCACAATAAAATTTGTCGTTGTCATCATTAAATTAAGGGTCTCGTTGTCGGCTATGAAGAAGAATATATAACGTAGGCAATAAACTCCGCACTTGATAGGTGTGAAAAAAAGTATGAGAAAAAAAAAACTTCATAATAGTGAGCGAAATTTGTTCAGTGGTGTGATATTGTACAGTATACCCCGTGATATTGTTTAGTTTAACTTGTGATCACTACTACAATAATGATGAAAGAGAGCGGTTCGAAACCGTTCTTGAAGGCACATTGAACCGTCTTGCGGCCAGCCGTGCTCTTTGATAAACAAGCACGGTTGCAATAAAGTCAACCCGGTCTCGTTGTTACAACAACCAGAACGGTTGAGATTAGGAACCGTGCTTGTTGATATATCACTCAGAACGGTTGAGAGTAATAACCGGTCTCTTAAAAAAGGTTGTTCTCTTTGATGAAGACGTTTTTCTTTTTGGCGCATTTACTCAAACGTTTCTATGAGAACAGTTGTAATGTATACTGTCATGTTTGATAGTATCAAAGAGAACATGTTTTTACAAGTAACCGTTCTCTTTGAACCTGTCATTTTTTTTTTGTATTTCTACTGCTTTATTCGTAACCCCTACATGCTTGATTGAATCGTATAGCTCATAACAATTAATCTTGTTACAATTCAGAAACTCCAGCAAGTTTTACGTAACAAATAACCTTCAAATTAAATTTGAATCTATAAAAAGAACAAATAGCCTTCATGTTTCTAAGAGAGTACAAATATCGAAAATACGCTACCTTGCTTAAAATATCGCATCCAAGTGCAAATAAATCGAACTTAAAAAAACTAAAATCACCATCTTCATTAACCGTTGCTTGTAAGCTTAAATTGGAGTGTGAAATCAGCCCAAATATCCCGCACCTCACCAATTTGATCAACCGTATATGTCTTTGGGGCGCTAAGCATGAACTATACACACACGAAAGCAAAAAAATGTAGTTAATATAAATAAGTAAAATAATTACCTATGATGAAAATGAGAAAAACAAAGAGATGTAAATAAACATACATGTGGGAGAATATTAACATATCTTCCTTTGATAATCTCTAACATATATCGGCAAACATAATACCCGCATAATACGCTCCCAACAGGCTGACGAGGACACTAAAACAGAAACCCATAATGAGGAATTATATCTACTCCCCGTGATAAAAACAATTATTGAAAAACACTATAATAGTATGGATTGACAATAAAGAAGATATACCTTTATTATTTTCCAAATAAGTGGTTTTGCCTCGAATCTGGCAAGTGGATCCATGAAGTTTCTTTTCTCGAAAGCCCTATATTCATAATTAACCAAGAGGATCAGACACATGGTGCAAATACTAAGCATCGGTTTGAAAAGAGTTGATAAATCAA
>JAIUZE010073483.1:0-53374 GCA_022085475.1 Heliosperma pusillum | reverse complement strand
CTACGTGGTGGAAAACGATGACATGGGCGGCGTGACTCATCCAAAGTCCGAGTTTCGATTTTGTTTCGCGCTTTACGATGAGTCGGGAATAGTTAAATGACGTTCGGTTAAAACCGTAAACGTTATTCTTTAAATTCCGAATAATTCAAAATAATTATATTAAATTATGATAAATCTTAATAAATCTAAATAAAAATAAATCAAAAATATTATTTTTTTAAATAAAATTTCGGTCTTCCAACTTATGAGACGAGTCGGGAAAAAGTCAACGGAAGTCAAAGTTGACTGAAAAGTCGAGAAAAGTCAAAGATGACTTAAAAGTCAAGAAAAGTTTAGGACGACTTAAAAGTCAAGAAAAGTCAATGACGACTTTTAAAAAGTCAAGAAAAGTCAAAGACGACTTAAAAGTCAAGAAAAGCCAAAGACGACTAAAAACGGTCTTTTCATGAAATCACTCAAAAATTCCCAATACGAACGCGGAATTTCAAAATAAGACTCGGAACAAAAATTCCTATTTTAAAAACTTAAGTTCTACTGAAAAGTGTTAGTAAATATTTTTACTAGAAAAATCGGGTACTTTTCGGGTTGTTACAGGTCATGTGTCTCGAACAACCACTGTCGAGATACCATAGATTATTCTCTTTCACTATTATCTGCAAGAGAATCAAATACAGCTTTTAGGTACCCACGCTAAGGTGGGTCCTTTTTGGTTAGTGACTCTATATATTTGATCCTTCCTAACCCATACCTTTTTGACAATTCTTTTCTTTTTAGGATAGAGCTTGCTAGGTTTATTATGTTTGTTATTGGTGCGACGCACATTAGGTTTAAATGACTGCTTCTGATTCACATAAGGTTTAGATTTTGAAGGTACAGATGTGTAATCGAAAGCTATGTCATAAAACCACCTGAACTCATTATTTCTAACCTCATTCAGTCTTTGAAGGAATTGCTCTTACATGCACGAAAAGTTCATGATAAGTGGGAAGGAAGTCAAAAGGTCTTAGACTTCCTTACCGAACAGTCTAACAATAACATGAAGAAGGGTCTAGGTCATGAATGCTATAGTCGTAGAGACCATGATAAGTGCAAATCCACTCCTTCTGACCGTGATTTCAGAAGAAGGAAGTATGTCAATCTTTCAGAATATCTGATTTGCAATTATTGTGGTCACAACGGTCATGTTAAAGATAATTGTGCTAAATATGTCAACGACAACAAAAATCAAACTAATTTTGTTAAATCATTGAAACTTTTGTTCAAGATAAGTTTCTCCTCATTATGTTGACTCTTGGCTTGGGAGAATTCAGCCTTTACATCTTTCAATTGCTGAGATAGAAAGGAGTTTACTTTTTCGTGATCAAGGATAACAACTTCCTTTGCCTTAGCGTCAGATTGCAAAAGCTCATTGACTTTCTTCAGTTCTGAGGTTATAGCTTCATTAGCTATAACTTTGGCTTGAAGATGCTTAATGTTGAGCTTTAACTCTGAGATTATAGCTTCATTAGCTATAACTTTAGACTCAAGAACCTCTTTCTCAACATTTGTCTTGTCTGAAGTTACAGCTGAAGTTGCCATAACTTTAGACTTGAGCTTTTTAGCTTTGGCCTTAAGAAGTTGGTTTTACTCAGCAATGTCAAGAATTTCTTCTTTAAGATCTTTCAATTCTAGACTCTGCTCCTGACAATGGTCTAAGGCTTCTTCAAAATACTTAATTAAAGACTTCTTAGATAAATTATTAACTTGCTTTTTAAGTTCAAGATGACTAACCTCTTCATCATCTTCTGAATCTGGTTCTGAATCTGAGTTGCCAACAAGACACATCTCGGATTCGCTTTCATTGTCACTTTCAGAAATTAGGTCAAGACTGACGTTGCTTAGACACAGGTTGGCGACTTCTTCTTCCTCTGACTCGTCGTCCTCTGTGTCGAGATCTCCCCAGCAATAAGCCATCATTACTTGCTTGAATTCCTTCTTGATTTTGTCTCGTTGATTTTTGTCTTTGATTTTCTTCCATGTGGGGCAATCTTTGATCATGTGATCATTATCCCCATATTTGAAGCAACCACGACTTGAAAGAGACCCTTTTGACTCAATTGGCTTTTTGTAAGATTTGTTAGTGTTATTGTTAAACGTTTTGCCTTGTGGTTTGTTAAAGAATTTTTTCTTAAAACGTCTAGCAAATAACACTGTTTCATCTTCAAGATCCGAATCTTGTCTTTCACTAGATTCGGCTTGTAGAGCCACTTTCTTGCTATTACTATCATTTGCCTCATCTTCATCAAGAGTGATCTCGTGAGCCATTAGGGTTCCAAGTAGCTCTTGATAAGATAGGTCAGATAGATCTGTACATTCCTCAATTACCGTCACCTTAGGTCTCCATCGTTTAGATAGACTTCTAAGGATCTTCCTGGCAATTTCCTCGGAGTCAAAAGTTTTTCCAAGATTTTTCAATTCATTAATGATACTGGAGAAGCGAGTGGACATGCTGTCAAGCGATTCATTTTGTTCCATGGAGAACAGTTCGTATTTTCGCATAAGTAGTGCAATACGTTGTTTTTTGACAACAGTCGTCCCCTCATAGGCTAACTCAAGACCATCCCATATTTCCTTGACTGTAGAACTAGATGAGAAACGATCAAATTCAGTATAGGTCATGCCGTTTTGCAACAGACTAATAGCCTTTGAATTTTTCTGAGCTTTCTTATAATCTGTCTCAACATAGTCATTTCTTTCTTTTCGATGGCAGTGCCAGTAGCAGATCCAAACATGATCTTATTAGGACCATTCTTAATGATTAGTCAATACTCCCAATCGTTACCCTTTATGAAATGGGTCATCATATTTTTCCATAAACTTTAGTTCTTCCCATCGAATACGGGACACTTCAGATGTTTGGAATCCATTAAAATAAAAATAAATGCATCGGATAATAAATAAAAATAAAAAGATAAATGGATCAGACTCCTTGCTGTAAGGCAATCAAGAGCACGAGGCTCTGATACCAATTGTAGAGTCTATTGATCGAATACGAAAGAGGGGGGGGGGGGGGGGAATTGAGTATTAAAAACTAGCCCCACTTTTTCGATTATATGATATGTAATTAATATTTGATCTTATGAATTAAAATCACTAATTAATTAATCAAAGTAGCGCGAATAACGAAATAACGAAAGTAAAGAGATAAGAGAGAGGCACGATTTTTGAAGTGGTCATTTTCACATCACACGTTGAACCTACGTCCACTAGTTCTCGATTTAATAATTTTTTTAGTTACCTTTCTAACCTTCTATTCTAACGATTACAAAATTATCAACCCACTCGTATAATCAACACTCTATTATCAACTCAGAGGGAGTCACGCTAATTACTCTATACTATCTTACGCTAATAAGAAAAGTACAATATAACTCACACAAATTCCCGTTAAAGAATTGTAAGCTTATAATGATGTACTATTATCCAATAACGTATTTCACTCAAGCGATTGATAATAATTGATGCACGACTCTTTTAAAAAACAAACTCTAAAAATAATAAATATTTTCTCAAAGGTTTGCTTTAAAACGATTTTGGAAAATCAACACAAATAGTATATGTGCCGTGTGTTTGCTCGTGTATCTCGTGTGTATTGCAAATAATATGTGAATGAGTATTTATAGTAGTAGAATCATAGTAGATCTAAAACCCTAGTATAATATTTAATAAAGATACTTATCTTATCATAAAATAATATTTGCTTATCATTTAGAAATATCTTTATCTCAAAATATTATTTGATTTATCTTATAGAAATATATTTATCTTAATATCTCAAAATATTGGTGTAAAGATATAGTAGAATCCTAGATTAGGTAAGCAAGGAAAACAACCTAAGGAGGCCGAATTACCCTAGCTCACGAAACCCTAGGAGGCACACATCCCTAGGTGGCACAATCCCTTGGTTTACACGAAACCCTAGGTGGCTCAAACACTAGGTGGGCTAATTAGGTTAACAACAAATTGAGATAGAATATATTAGAAACCCTAGGTAGCATGACAACCCATAAGTTGTATTACTAACCAATAGAATCTCATAAATATATTCTATAATAAAACTTTTGATAAATATAAAAATACTCTTTCACTTTTGAAAACATTTCAAAACATTTTATTTCCAAAATCATGCATCAATATTTTATCATCCAAAGTCATAGACTAAAGCTATAACTTTTGAACATAAAATCTCTCAAATGGAATAGTTACCGAATGACGACCTATACTATCTAATCTTCACAAAGATCTTCAGTATACGAATCATCTCTTCATCTTGATCACAAAGACGCACCATCTTGAGTCTTGTGTAGTTTGATGTAGATCTTGTTTGAAGCAATTTTCTTTAAAGTTATGCCTGGTTAGCTATAACTTCCATGTTCACTTCCAAAGTTAATTCTGAAGTTGTTATAACTTTGTCTCACAGACTTTATCAAAGTTATGCCTAACTTTGATCTTTCTTCTCTTAATTGTTGCTAGCTATAATAAGACTAAATCACACAATTACACGCATATGATATATCAAGTAAAACATATTATCACGTAAACACATGTCATTATCAAAACTATGAAAATGGTCCAACAATGGAGGTTCTTAGATTAGCAAGAACCAAAATAAAGAGATTGGGGAGGAGGAAGAAAAGGATGATGATGATGATGATGATGATTATTGATAAGTGATATTTTGTACTGATTTATCCCCCGTTTTAGCTCAATTTCCATACGATTTATGCACTTTGTTAAGTGATTAACGAGCTAATATTGCTATTCTAGTGTTTTTGCGTGTTTTGACTCGTTTTATAGGAAATGAAGCGGTTTTGCTATATTTTCCTACTTTATGGAGCAAAGGCACTAGGATACAAGTTTTCAATGAATTGATGATAGCCAGTTCATGATTTTATTACGATTCCGCTACATCCTTCCTCAATTGGATTTACCTTGGACTTTGGCTTTGAACTTCAAAAGGAAAAATCAACCCAAGTCAAGAGAAGATCAGCCCAAGCCCAATTCCGTATTGCTTTGACCAAGACCAAGGCATAGGATTCCGTGCCTAAGATGAAAAGACGGAAAATACATCTTACACATATACCCGATCGGATTGCCATATACCCGATCGGGTATTTCTGCAAGTGGACGTTACTTAGCTCTTCTTCAACTGAGCTTAAATGTGTGATTTAATGCTTTGACTAGGGTACGAATTTGGACGAGGGATCAGCAGCCATGCAGTCCTATAAAAGCCAATGATCATCACACGCAATAATCATCCAATTATCCATTATCATCTTATCATACAATAACACATTTCATAGTTTATTTCTTTCTTACAAGTTTAGAATATAGTTTATTTCTTAGTATTTCTCTAGTGTTTTCATAGCTTTTGTTATTGGGTATTTGTTCTTTACTTTCATTCTTACATATTCATAATCCAAACTCGGTAATTCTCTATCTTTTACTATGCAATTTTCATCATGAACCTTAAACTAATTAGTATTATTTTCATACTGTTGTTATTAGGAAATCAATCTAAATTCAATCTAGTTAAAACAAAATATTGTTTAGCATACCTCATTACATTTTACCTAATCATATAATCATAGAATTAACCATTAGAATCATTAATAGTATAATCACCATAATCACCTTAGTACTTATATTTCATAGTCTAATTTCCTACATCTTTTTCTTATTAATTTACTTAATCACATGATCACATAATTTAGACATAACATTGTAAGATTAACATTGTGTACATGATGGAGTTTTACTCAACCTCGCAAGCGAACGAGTTATCGTTGGGTATTGCAAGGGTCGTATCCCAAGGGACGGTAATTATGGTTCTAAGGCGGTTTAATTGAGTTCTAGTTTAGTTCTAGCTAGTAGCAAGTTGAAGAGAAATAATAATAAACTAGGCTAACAAGAAGGCAAAGATGCGATGTAAAAACAATAATTAAAAGGAACTAGGGTGGATGGGTTCATTAATGCAAGCATGAGTCAAATATGGTGGGGGATTAGGACTAGTCTAAAGATAGTCTAAACATGTCTCCACCTCTCGGTGTAAGACGGACTAAACGGCAAGCCTCCAACTCTCGATGCGAGACAAGCCCTAGTCTAAGGTTCGATTGGGCTCTCGCCTTAACCTCTCCCTAAACATCCAAAACACACACAACAACAATACAAGTTCAAGCTCTCACTCAAACTAGCAATAAAACATGAGAAAAACTCAAATTACTCATTCAAGAATTTCAACAAACACCTTGTGTGCACAAAACAAATAGACTACCAAAAGACTTAATCTTTATGCCCAATTACCATAATCGACCCATAAACTCACATTAAATCCCCCATCTTCCCCTAGTCTAACACTACTCACTCATACTAATGATGAAGAACATTAAAGACGAAAACTTTGATATGGAACAAACAAGAGAAGGCATTTTCAACATAAAAACTAAGCAAATAAACAAGAACAAGTAATTAAAAGACTAGTAATGAAAATAAGGATGAAGAATTATACCAAAACTTGTAATAAAGGATGGAACTTGGATTAATAATCAAATAAGAATGTCTTCTTCTCTTCAAATTACAACCCAATTGTTCAAAAACAACTAAAGGAAAGACTAGATCTAAAAATAACTAAGTAGAAAACTAAAGTAATTAGTGCTAATTATCAAAGGATTAGAGTAATGATTAGGAATATTGAAGGCTAAAATCTAGGGTTTATGTGTCTAGGGTTGTGTGTCTAAAATGAATTAGGAGAGGGGTATATATAGGTTGGTGAGATTTAGGGTTCAAAATAAGAAAGGAAGTGGAAATGCGGAGTCGAGGTCTCAGCCGGTCGACCGGCCGCCGGTGGCCTTGACCGGCTGAGACCTACTGACTTCAAAAGTGGAAATTCTCGTGTGACATAGGTCTCAGCCGGCTGCCGGTGGCTTGGACCGACTGAGACCACCTGATGATCTTCCACATTTTCAAGTTTTGTCTTCACTATGTGGGGTGCTCAGCCGGCCAGCCGGTGGCTTAGACCGGCTGAGACCCACTGCTCCTTCTTTTCTTTTCTTCCTTCCTTGGTATGAGCCTTGGGTGCTCAGCCGGCTGGCCGGCTGACCCCTTGGCTTCTTCTTCCTCTCCTTTTCTTCCTTTCTTCATTGATTTTAGTTTTTGTGACGGTTTCTCGGTTCTCATCCCGTCTCGTCCTTGTCTTAACATATTTCCTGTGAATTGAAACGGAATTAAATGGTATGAGAGTACACGAGATGAGGGCCAAAATACGATAAAACCGACGCCAAACAAAACTAAATGCGATGAAACATAATAAAATAAGGAGGGGAAACGGTCCAAAATAATCATATATCAAACCTCCCCACACTTAAATATTACTCGTCCCCGAGTAAGTAAGTGGACAAAAACAAGACACTTATTTAATTAAGCTAAACTAAACTACTAAAATCCGATGAAAGCAATTAACGGGCCTTCTCCGTCCCTTCAACTCACAACGAAATACAATGAGGTATGTACTTCCTTGTAATGCAAGTGGGGGCTTGCGGAAAAATTTAGATGCATCCAAGATTAAGCACGTAAATGACATAAAAGGTGCATCAATCAAAAGAACAACCACTTTCCTCATCTAAGCGGTTGGGTTTCGTTTCAAAAACCAAAGGTCTAGTTTGGGAGATACCGTCTCAGGGTCTCAACGAGGTGTCAACCCCCTAATCATGGCTCAACCAACCCGAGTATGACCCCCAAATGCCAATAAAACAAATTCAAAGGCGGGCAAAAGGGAGGGAAAGTCAACCATATAAAGCCAAAAAGACACGACTCGAGATTCAACCAAATGCGACCCATGACTAAAAGAAGTTAGACTACCGACTACCTCACGGTTTTCACTCGTCACTCATTTAAAGAACGGGTGATTTTTGTGACAAAAAGTAACCAAAACCACTCAACTACTCGACTTGTGAGACATGCCCGCAATCTAATGTGTAATCCTCTCCTATATGGTCGCATATGAGATGTAAAGATAGCAATGCACATAAGGTGAAACAAGGGTTGAAGCGGGGATAGGTGGTGGGTCGAAACGGGGTTGGTGCAAGCACCGTTATGGAGATGCGGAGTTACAAATCAAGAAATTGTCCAAAATTCCATTTCTCCCAATTTATTACAACAAATGAAAATATCAAACTTGAAAGTCCGATTCACTTGGAAAAACATCAAATCCCCATTTATTTTGCAACGTCTTTTTCTACTCGCTTAATGATGGATAAGGAGTGTTGCTTGACTTTTTCTTTTACAAAACATGAAATAAATAAATATGAAGTGATTTTTTTGTTGTTTTGCATTTTTCTTTCTTTTGTATTTTGTTTTTGCTTTTATAAAACCTCTTTATTCAAAATCAAAGCCAAATATAAACCAATTATTTCAACTCAAATGAACTTAGCTCGAGTTCACTAAATAGGACACAAATTTCCCTTTTCAAAACACCAAAACTAAGTGACAACTTTCTTGATCAAGGAAGGTTGTTTATGGGATGTAGTTGGTATTTGTAGTAATGCCAAATGAAAGGCTAAGGCTCAAAGGGGATGCAAAAGTTGGTCCTAATCTAAAGGGTTGAAAGTAGGCTTATATGGCAATGTGAGGCTCAAAAATTATAAGCAACGGATTGTTTCAAATTATGCACACAAAAAGGATTACATCTCGCGACCTAAGGAAAGAACGACTCACTTGTGCGTGGAGATGTGACATGTCACGCAAGGAGCCTACTCACAACCTATGGAGACCGGGTATGAATGCACCGGTCTAAAGGAGGCTCTAGGTCTCACATGTAAGTAGCTTTGTCGAAGTCTAGGTCTAGCCTACGGTCTACTTGGTCTCACAAGGCGGTCCATGGCCTTTGGGTTAACTCTACTCCCCGGGTGTCTAACAAAGGGGGTCAAAGAGGTGCAAGCCACTAGAAGGGGGAAGACACGGTTAAGACAATCTCATCATTGGGGTATCATGTTCCCTTACTAGACCACATTTTGTTAAAAATATTTACAAACTCAATGCAAGGCAAAATTAAAACGACAAACAATTATTCACATGAGACGGGATGCAATTCTAATTCCTAATAACAATCAAATAGATATGCAACATTGTTTAAACTAGCAACACATAAGCAACACACACCAAGTTCCCAAGGAACATCCTCATCAACAATTTCCCGTTCTCCTCCATATTAATCAAAATAAGCGAAAAGAGCGGAAAAAGGAGAAAATAGTTGGAAAGAGTATACCAAGCGGTCTTCTATTCTCCTATTGTTTCAAATGCTCCATGTGTGCCTACATCACTTGTTAGACAAAAACAAATATATACAATGCAATATTTTTGGATTTTTTGAAGATTTTTCGATTTTTTTGAAATTTTCTTTGAGATTTTTCATCATGCATATACAAAATTTACAAATATGTACAAAAATGGATATTTCCCTCCCCACACTTAAACCGGACATTGTCCTCAATGTCCAAGTGCTAGGAGGAGAATGAGGAAATCAAATGAACATGTTTTTGTTCTTTTTGAGGATTTTTGAAGAAATAAATAACATGTTTTTGTTTTTTTGTTTGTTTTTCTCTACGTGGATGCAAATCCTAAATGTGACGATATATTACATAATTAAATTCTAATGCAACCTAAATGAATGCAACTAGATGTCCTAATTGGAAATAAATTACAACTAACTAAATGCATGCGGAAATGTAAAATGCAAGAAAATAAATTTGCATTTAGGGATCATACTTGTCATTTTGGATTTTGAAATGGGAGCATCACCAACCTGCTTCACTCGGACTCTCCACCGGACTCGGTATGCCCTCCCTCATCGTCACCCGTGCTCAAGGGCATGGAGGGTTCTCCAAGGAAAGTACCACCCAAAGTCGGGTCCTCACCCACCACCGTCCCATCTCCCGCGATAAAAACTTCCCCCGAGCTGTGTGGAGGAGCCCCGTACCAATGGGCATTAGTGCCCTCATCATGCGTGGGTGGGGGCGGAAAGACAGTATCACTCCAATAATCTTGGGTGACACGAATGTCACCGTAGGCTATGGAGCTATCATGGGTCATATATCCTCCATCCGGAGGAAGGTAGAAGCGAGGGTGAAGGCCGGACGGGTGGTTGTATCCCCGTCTCATGAAATCATCGTAAACGGGAAATTGAGCCACCGATTGGTTGTAGTAGACCCGATCGAGCTTCCGATGAAGCTCTTGTCGATCCTCGACGGCCGCTTGTAGGCCCAAGTTCACATTCGCCATGAAATCAATAAGCGAGTCGGGAAGTGGGAATTGTTGGCTTGTGGATCCTTGGCCTTGTTGAAAGGCCCCAAAATTAGTGCCGGTTTGGAAGAAGGGTGGTGGTTGGTTGTATTGTAGGGAGGAGGTAGTGGGACGTTGTCGGTCATGGCCGAAAACCCGGTCGCCCTCGGTTGTGACGGGCTCTTTGCTCCGGTTCCGGGTCCGCCTCGATTTCAAGGAGGAAGTGAGGAGAATCCCTCATGATTTGCATTTTTTGAGCATTGGGAAGCGGGACCGAATTTTTCTCTACCCCGCCTACCTTGATTTGCCAATAGTTTTTGTCATCAAAAGGGCTTTTCTTGATCCACTTCAAGGAGTGTTGGATGTAGTCGGTGGTCAAGTAAGTATCCCCCGAAAGAAAGTTAACGCCGGACAAATTTTGGGTGAGGCACTTAGCAAGGTAGGTGATGACGCCACCCACCACTATCGCCGAGGTACCCGCCGGTGAGTTGCTAAGACGGGCCAAATGTACGGCAAAGTGGTGAGCAACGCAAGCTTTAAATGTATGGGGTCGGGTGAAGAGATAGGACCCTAGAATCTCAAGGTCCGGGGTTTGGAAATTATGCGGCTCATCCCGCGCAAAGATAGTAAAACCCATAAACCGGTGCCAAATACGGATGGCGGCATTGTGGACCGTATTGGCCGGTCTCTTCACCCCCTTCGCCTCATCAATCCCCGATATGGCCTTCCATACCCTCCCCAAATCAAAGTCCTCAGGTGGTTTATGGGAGGGGGTCGGGTCAAGTTCAAAATGTCTAGCGAACTCCTCTAAAGAAAGGCTATAATCCCGGTTTAGAAGCCGGAATTGCAAGGATTCCACCTTAGAGTGTCGGTCTTTGGTGACATTTAGGGAGCTCAGAAATTCCCAAGTGAGGCGGGGGGAGGTTCTCTCTTGGATGTCGTACATCCTTTTCATACCCAACCCGGTAAATAATTCAAAGGTAATTCTATCTAGCCCTAGCGATCGCATTGAGGAGCGATGAATGAAACGAGTATTATGGAGGGGGCGTCGTTTAAACAAAACGAATTTACCTTTTTGGGGTATGGAGGCAAATTCGAGACCCGGGAAGTCGGGGTCGGGACTCGCGTTGGTGGCCGCTCCCGCCACCAATGCCGCTTGGGTGATCGCCAACTCTCCAGTTCTTGCTCTTTTCCTTGCCGCAGACATGACGATATAGAAAGCTAAGGGTTTTGATAAGGGTGGGTAGTATAGTGAAGGTGAGTATGGAGTTGGGTGATTTATGGAGGTTTTAGAGGGAGGAAATTTTAGAGGGAGAAAGCTAATTTTGAGAAAATGAATAAGGGTGAAGGGAAAATAAGGGGTATTGTGAGTATATAGCTCGGTCAGTGGGTCTGAGCCGGTCAGACCGACCGGCTGCCGGTCGACCGGCTCGCCACTTTTGTCTTGAAATTTTCTGCGTTTTTTCAAATGAAACATCAGAAGATCTCAGCCGGTCAGGCCGACCGGCTGCCGGTCAGCCGGCTGAGCTTCCTTCCCCACTATTTCTACAACACTTCTTCATCACTGACTGCTCCCAGCCGGCAGACCGGCTGCCGGCCGACCGGCTGGAGCTTCTCCTCATCCTCAATAATCCTACTTGGCCTTGATATATGAGTCCCAGCCGGCGGACCGGCTGCCGACCGACCGGCTGGAACGCCTCTCCTTATCACTTTTCCAACTTTTTCTTCACATGGGGTGGTCATAGCCGGCTGACCGGCTGCCGGCCTACCGGCTCGCACCCACCTTCACATTTCTTCGTATTACAAACTCCAGAAATAATCAGGGGGTCTCAGCCGGTCTGGCCGACCGGCTGCCGGTCGACCGGCTCGAGCCTCCTTCATCTTTTCAAACACAATCAAAAACCAAGAAATGAGCAGAAGGTCTCAGCCGGTCAGGCCGACCGGCTGCCGGTGGACCGGCTGAGGCCTATTTCTCCGTGTTTTCTCCATTTTCCTTTGTCTTCGACATTTTTCCTCAATCGACTTCCTTACTTAGCCCCGAGATTCAATTTTTCTTCTTTCAAACCGACTCACCTAGTCGGGACGATGGCTAACCAAATGAGGGTCCCACTTTCCTCAGGACACAAATTTCATACAAACCAACACGATCTCATCACCGAATCCAATGTTGCACAAGATGAACCATAAATCCAAATGTAACTAAGTTCTAAGCTAAAATGCATGCAATATTTACAAAAAAAGGTGGTGGTTGTTTGGGAACTCCACCAAACCCGAGTTTTGGGGTTAAAAATTACTCATCCCCCAAGAGAGGGGGGTCTTCAAGATCCATTTCATTCTTCTCCTCAATTGGTAGCCCTTCATAATAGTATTTGACCCGTTGGCCATTGACCTTAAAGCACTCACCGGCTTTGTTTTTCAACGCATATGAGCCATATGGGTAGACGGTTACCACTTCAAATGGTCCCGACCAACGAGACCTCAACTTTCGGGAAACAATTGGAATCTTGAGTTGAACAAGAGGACCTTGTCTCCAACATTGATTTCCTTCCTCACAATCTTTGAATCGTGCCATTGCTTTGTTCGTTCCTTGTAAAGTTTTGCATTCTCATAGGCATCCATTCGAAGTTCATTAAGCTCATTCATTTGCAAGAATCGTTTATTACCCGCGAGATCCATGTTGTAATTAAGCTCCTTCAAAGCCCACCTAGCTCTATGCTCCAACTCCAAGGGTAAGTGACATGATTTCGCAAAGACCAAACGGTAGGGCGTGGTGCCTAGGGGGGTCTTGTAGGCGGTCCTCAATGCCCATAACACGTCATTGAGCTTTGTGCTCCATTCCTTCCTATACTTTGTCACTACACTCTCTAGAATTGCCTTGATTTGTCGGTTGGACACCTCCACTTGCCCATTTGTTTGAGGATGATAGGCAAGTGCGACCTTGTGTCTAACTCCATACTTCTTTAGAAGAGCATAGATGGTGCGGTTGATGAAATGAGAACCTCCATCACTAATCACGGCTCTCGGGACACCGAACCTTGGGAAAATATAATCTTTGAATAGCTTGGTCACCACTTTTGAGTCATTGGTGGGAGCGGCAATAGCTTCTATCCACTTGGACACATAATCTACCGCAACCAAGATGTAGCGGTTGCCAAAAGAGGTAGGAAACGGTCCCATAAAATCCACTCCCCAAACATCAAACAATTCAACTTCCAAGATGCTATTCAAGGGCATCTCATCTCTTCTTCCAATGTTGCCCCTCCTTTGACAAGAGTCACAAGAGTGAACAAAGGCATAAGCATCCTTGAATATAGATGGCCAATAGAACCCACAATGAAGGACCCGAGCTTGAGTTCTTGAGGTAGATAAGTGGCCTCCATATGTGGTAGAATGACAAGCTTGTAGGATAGCTTGTCCTTCTTCATGTGTGACAAACCTCCGGTAAATCCCATCATTACATTTTCTATAGAGATACGGGTCCTCCCACACGTACCTCTTGGACTCATACCTAAGCTTTTTCCTAGCTTGGTGGTTGAAACCCCCAGAATGAAATTAGAGCATAGAAAATTTGCGATGTCCGCATACCAAGGGTCGGTAGCGAGCATTGCCAATAAAGTTTCATCCGGCAACCACTCATTAATGGGAACCCCATCTTCTACATCTCCTCTATCCTCTTGGGTCAATCTCGATAAGTGGTCCGCAACAACATTCTCGGCACCCGCTTTGTCCTTGATCACCATATCGAACTCTTGTAGAAGTAACACCCAACGAATCAACCTTGGTTTGGCCTCCTTTTTCACCATAAGGTGCTTGATGGCGGTGTGGTCGGTGAAAACAATCACCTTAGAGCAAAGGAGATAAGGCCGAAATTTCTCAAACGCATACACCACCGCCAACATCTCTTTCTCCGTGGTGGTGTAGTTGCATTGAGCATTGTCCAAGGTCTTGCTCACATAGGCTATAACATGAAGCTTCTTCTCGTGCCTTTGGCCTAAAACCGCGCCCAAGGCAAAGTCACTAGCATCGCACATAACCTCAAAAGGAAGGTCCCAATTGGGAGGTTGCACGATTGGAGTCGATATCAAAGCTTGTTTCAACCTACAAAAGCTCTCATGGCAAGAATCATCAAATATGAAGGGAGTGTCTTTGACAAGAAGTGAGGTTAGGGGTTTGGCAATTTTTGCAAAGTCTTTTATAAAACGCCTATAAAAACCCGCATGACCTAAGAAACTCCTCACACCCTTGACATTTGTGGGTGGGGGAAGTTTCTCAATCACCTCAACTTTTGCCTTGTCCACTTGGATCCCTTTTTTAGAAATGACATGACCAAGAACAACTCCCTCTTGTACCATAAAATGGCATTTTTCCCAATTCAACACAAGGTTAAATTGGATGCAAGTTTGGAGTACTTGAGAGAGGTTCTTCAAACAATCATCAAATGAGGTGCCATGGACACTAAAATCGTCCATAAACACCTCCATAGACTTCTCAATATACTTAGAAAATATGGACATCATGGCTCTTTGAAATGTCCCGGGAGCATTGCAAAGTCCAAATGGCATTCTCCGATATGCGAAGACACCATAAGGACATGTAAAAGTAGTTTTTGCTTGGTCATCCGGGTGAATGGGAATTTGGAAAAACCCGGAGTAACCGTCAAGAAAGCAAAAATACTCATGATTTGCCAACCTCTCGAGCATTTGATCAATGAAAGGCAAAGGAAAATGATCTTTGATTGAGGCGGAGTTAAGCTTTCGGTAATCAATGCACATTCTCCATCCCGTGATCGGACGGGTGGAGATGAGTTCACCGCCCTCATTCTCTACCACGGTCATACCGCCCTTTTTAGGGACGATTTGAACCGGGCTCACCCATTCGCTTCCCGAGATGGAGTATATGATTCCGGCCTCAAGCAATTTATCAATTTCCTTTCTCACAACTTCCCTTAGTTTATCATTCAATCTCCTTTGAGGTTGGGCACAAGGTGTGTATCCATCCTCTAGTGCAATGCGATGCATACACACTCTAGGATCGATACCCACAAGGTCGTCAATGCTATACCCAAGTGCCTTTTTGTTGATCTTAAGGACATTTAAAAGTTTTTCTTTTTGATCAAGGTCTAGGTTAGCATTGACAATCACCGGAAGTGCCTTGTCCTCATCAAGATAAGCATATTCAAGGGAGGGGGGTAAGGGTTTAAGGTCTACCTTTGGAGGGTTCTTACCCTCATCTTCATTAAGGAATGGTGGTAGAGCTTCATAATCCTCATCATCAACCTCCCCCGAACATAACTCATTAGTATCTTGGATAACATCTTCTAGAATATCCACCGAGTAAGCACTCTCGAACATTGGCTTAGACAAGATACCCGTCAAGGAAAACTCAATTACATTGCCTCCAACATTGAAAGAGAGTCGTCCGTTCTTCACATCAATCATTACTCCCCCGGTTGCCATAAAGGGTCTTCCAAGTATTATTGGAGTTTGTTGATCCTCCGGAATATCTAATACCACAAAGTCCGCCGGTATGTAGAAATTCCCTACCTTTACCGGTACATCCTCTATCACACCCCTAGGGTATTGAACCGATCGATCGGCGAGTTGCAATGTCATGGAAGTAGGAATCATGTCTTGTAAGCCGAGTTTCTTAGCAATTGGAAGTGGCAAGATGCTAACACTTGCACCCAAGTCACACAATGCTCTTTCAATGTTCACATTGCCCACCATGCATGGAATTGAAAAGCTACCCAGATCTTGTAACTTCTTTGGCATATGGTTAAGCAATACCGCACTACATTCCTCGGTTAAGGCTACTATCCCATCACTTCCAATACCCCTCTTTTTGGTGAGAACATCCTTGACAAATTTTGTGTAAAGGGGCATTTGTGTCACTACCTCGGTGAAAGGTAGTGAAACATCTAGCTTCTTCAACATTTCTAAGAACTTGGAAAATTTCTTCTCCTCGGTCTTGGCTCTTTCTCTATGGGGAAATGGCATTGGTGGGATGTAGGCTTTGTTGGGAGGTGGGGCTTGTTTAGATTCATCTCTTCTCTTGGGTTCTTTCTCTTTCTCTTTGTTTTCCACTTCTTCAAGAATCACTTCCTCTAACACAAAGTTCTCATCATCCAAAACTTGTTCATCAACCTTCCCTTTCTTGGAAGTCTCACCTCTACTTGTTGGTGAAAGAGGTGGACTCTCAACTCCTCCTTTCATCACATCTCTTTTCCTCTTTGGCTCATGCTCATAATCTTTGTATGGATCTTCTAACTCTTTCCCACTCCTCAAGGCAACCACATGTGCTTGTTGGTGGTGTGGTGGTCCATCCTTAGGGTGAGAGCCTTGCATTGGGAGAATTTGCTCTCCTTTTTTAAGGTTGATAGGCGCTTGGTTAGCCAAATAAGAATCAAAGTTTCTTTGTTGGGCTTGGACGTTTGAAATGTCGGATCTCAAGAGTTTGAATTGTTGCTCCGCATTTGCTTCACGTTGTGATGCCTTATTTTCCGTATTCCTTAGCATTTGCTCAATTGAAGAATTGGATTGTTCACATGGAGGTGGAGGTTGTTGGTAATTTTGTTGTTGTTGGGAATTTTGTTGTTGTTGGAAGTTGTTGTTGTATTGATTACGGTTGTTGGAGTTTCTTTGTTCTCTAAACGGAGGGGGAACGTATGAGTGATTGTCACGTTGGGAAAACCTCCTAGAATCGGAATTTTGGCCATGGTTGTTGTTGTAAGACCTTGAATGGTCGGGCTTGGGAGGTGGTTGGTATTGTGGGGCTTGGTACTTGGGATCCAAGGGTTGCCCTCCATATGAGAGTTTTGGGTCTTGATTTGGGAAGGCTCGGTAGAAAGTCTCTTGTCGTTGGTAGGAGTATCTAGGTTGGTTTCCTTCCATTGCATAACATTCTTGTTGGAATTGATCATCGGGAGGGAAGGAAGGACATACGCCGTATGTGTGACCAACACCTCCACAAGTATCGCATATCGGTTGTTGATTGTAGGACCTTGGTGGAGATCTTGGTTGCTCAACATAGTACACCCTATCTTGACTTGGTCTTTCTCTTTGGAGTTGGTGGATTTGCCCCTTACCTTTGTCTAGACCCAAGTTATCAAACTTCTTTGAAAGTTCATCCAATTTGAGTTTGGTTTCCATCTCGAGTCTACTAGACCCTTCACTTCTACCCTCGCTCTCCCTCGAACCATAGCTATTCTCCATCTCGAAGATGTTTTGAATCATCTCCGTGATTTCGGCATTGTTCATCTTATCGAAGTTTCCCCCGGAGGCCGCCACTATCATGTCACGAAATCTTTGTTCTAGAGTTTGGAAAAAGATTTGAGTAGTCAACCATTTCGGGATACCATGGTGAGGGCAAGAGGTTAGAAGATCACGAAACCTCTCCCAAGCTTCACTCAATGTCTCATAGCCTTTTTGTTTGAAAGTTTGTATCTCATGTCGAATTCTTGCGGTTTTTGAGGGAGGGTAGAACTTGGTGATGAAGGCTTTTGAGAGACTAGCCCAAGTGGTGAAAGTTCCGGGTTCATGAGAGTTTAACCATTTCTTTGCATTTTCCTTCAAGGAGAAAGGAAATAACATGAGTAAGATTTGGTCTTCGGTAATCTTATTCCTCTTGATCATTCCCACCTTCTCATTAAAGCCTACCAAGTGCTCATGAGCATCTTCATTTTTCAACCCATGAAAGATGTCTTGTTGAATGAATGAGATGACATGATGACGAAGTTCAAAAGTGTTGGGAGCAATAGCTCCGTAGTTGATGGCCAAGCAAGACCGATCGGGGTCCGGCCTATTGTAGTAGCCCATGGGTTGGTCCGCCATCTCTTGTATGAAAGGGTTGTTTATTGGTGAAATTGGGGAATTTGGGGAATTTGGGGAATTTGGTAATGTGGGTGAAAGGGTGTTGTTGGAATTTTGTGAGGGAGTGGGTGAATTTATGGGTGATGTGTTTATTGGAATGTTTGTGGGTATGATGAGGGGTGGTAAAGTGGGTGGTGGTGTTTGTGAAGTTGAAGGCTCAATTGTGGGAGGTGGAGTATTTATGGGGGTAAGAATGGGTGGTGATCTTCTTAGAGAAGCAAGTTCTTGTCTTCTTCTTGCCCGGAAAGTCTTCTCAATCTCTCGATCAAGCGGGAAAAGAGGTCCGATGAAACACCTACTCATGCACTCAAAGAAAGATCAAATAGTCCTAATGCAAATAGATGCACTAGGACAAAATGGAAAATCAAACAAATAAAGGTGAACTAAGCCTAAAATCAATTAAACTATCTTATCCAATATTGCCGTCCCCGGCAACGGCGCCAAAAACTTGATGGAGTTTTACTTAACCTCGCAAGCGAACGAGTTATCGTTGTGTATTGCAAGGGTCGTATCCCAAGGGACGGTAATTATGGTTCTAAGGCGGTTTAATTGAGTTCTAGTTTAGTTCTAGCTAGTAGCAAGTTGAAGAGAAATAATAATAAACTAGGCTAACAAGAAGGCAAAGATGCGATGTAAAAACAATAATTAAAAGGAACTAGGGTGGATGGGTTCATTAATGCAAGCATGAGTCAAATATGGTGGGGGATTAGGACTAGTCTTAAGATAGTCTAAACATGTCTCCACCTCTCGGTGTAAGACGGACTAAAGGGCAAGCCTCCAACTCTCGATGCGAGACAAGCCCTAGTCTAAGGTTCGATTGGGCTCTCGCCTTAACCTCTCCCTAAACATCCAAAACACACACAACAACAATACAAGTTCAAGCTCTCACTCAAACTAGCAATAAAACATGAGAAAAACTCAAATTACTCATTCAAGCATTTCAACAAATACCTTGTGTGCACAAAACAAATAGACTACCAAAAGACTTAATCTTTACGCCCAATTACCGTAATCGACCCATAAACTCACATTAAATCCCCCATCTTCCCCTAGTCTAACACTACTCACTCATACTAATGATGAAGAACATTAAAGACGAAAACTTTGATATGGAACAAACAAGAGAAGGCATTTTCAACATAAAAACTAAGCAAATAAACAAGAACAAGTAATTAAAAGACTAGTAATGAAAATAAGGATGAAGAATTATACCAAAACTTGTAATAAAGGATGGAACTTGGATTAATAATCAAATAAGAATGTCTTCTTCTCTTCAAATTACAACCCAATTAATCAAAAACAACTAAAGGAAAGACTAGATCTAAAAATAACTAAGTAGAAAACTAGAGTAATTAGTGCTAATTATCAAAGGATTAGAGTAATGATAAGGAATATTGAAGGCTAAAATCTAGGGTATATGTGTCTAGGGTTGTGTGTCTAAAATGAATTAGGAGAGGGGTATATATAGGTTGGTGAGATTTAGGGTTCAAAATAAGAAAGGAAGTGGAAATGCGGAGTCGAGGTATCAGCCGGTCGACCGGCCGCCGGTGGCCTTGACCGGCTGAGACCCACTGACTTCAAAAGTGGAAATTCTCGTGTGACATAGGTCTCAGCCGGCCAGCGGGCTGCCGGTGGCTTGGACCGGCTGAGACCACCTGATGATCTTCCACATTTTCAAGTTTTGTCTTCACTATGTGGGGTGCTCAGCCGGCCAGCCGGCTGCCGGTGGCTTGGACCGGCTGAGACCCACTGCTCCTTCTCTTCTTTTCTTCCTTCCTTGGTATGAGCCTTGGGTGCTCAGCCGGCTGGCCGGCTGCCGGTGGCTTGGCCGGCTGAGCCCCTTGGCTTCTTCTTCCTCTCCTTTTCTTCCTTTCTTCATTGAGTTTAGTTTTTGTGACGGTTTCTCGGTTCTCATCCCGTCTCGTCCTTGTCTTAACATATTTCCTGTGAATTGAAACGGAATTAAATGGTATGAGAGTACACGAGATGAGGGCCAAAATACGATAAAACCGACGCCAAACAAAACTAAATGCGTTGAAACATAAGAAAATAAGGAGGGGAAACGGTCCAAAATAATCATATATCAGTACATAAAATAAATAGAGTTGTAATATCGAAATGATTTACTAGTTAAATTAATTAAAAGAAGAGTAGATACCAATTGAACCATCTAGTTGTTTCTTCCTTTGGTCGTGTCAAATTCTATAACTTTGTTTAGCGGCCATAAGCAATTGTTTGTATTAGTCAATTTCTATCTTTATAATGAGAGTTGGGATGGGAATTAGGACTGCCAATAGGGGTTTAGTAACCTAACCATGCTGAAAGGACGTTAGGACCCACTAAAAGGTCGGTACTAATCCGAAAGGAATATACCGCTACAAGGCCTAGACAATCATAGTAATTCTAAATGTTGGTATCAATGAAACTTTTAATTAGTTTTACATGTATTTCTCTTTCACTATTTCAATTTGATTAGATAGTTTATTTTACCGTTTAGATAGTTTATTTTATTGTTATCTAGTTAGTTTACTTTATCGTCTTTCTATTTCCGTTCTTAGATAGTTTACTTTATTATTATTATCTAGTTTATTAGTTTAGTCATATAGTCTTTCAATATTGCCATTTAATTATCGCTTTAGTTAGATTTTAAATACTGTCACTTGGATCAGAATATTTCCCCGATCGGGTACGTGACAATCCGATCGGGTAAGTCCTCTGTTTTGAGTTTTACATTCTGCAATTTACATATTTGTCATTTACATATCGTCATTTACATACTTGTCATTTTATTTTATGTTAATAGTTTAGACCACCACCTCTAATAACTCGAACTTAAATGAAAACCATTCCATAACAATTCATAGTTAACACGTACTCCCTGAGGATCGACACCTTACTTCCCTAATTACATTCCTTATGTTGTTAGCCAAAGTACGGGTAATTATTTTTGTATCGGGACCGCGACATAAATCCGATCAATTATATTGATGATGATGATGAGGACAAGGACGAGGAGGATGAAGAAGATGAAGACGAAGAAGAAGACTAGTTAGATTCGAAAATGATTATTATGTAGCTTATTTATGACTATATTTTGTAATAAGTATGGATATGTTTTTATATTCATTTATATAAATTTTGTTGATCTCTTATTGTTTTTTTTTATTAAATTTCTAATGTTGCTGTGTGTATTTTGTTTATTTAAGATGAAAGGAAGACGATGAGGAGGTCGAGGTCGAGGAGGAGGTCGGGGAGGAGGTCGAGGACGAGGAGGAGATCGAGGAGTCGTTATTAGGGACCACGTGGAGGAGGAGGAGGATGAGGAGGATGAGGGGAGTGGTTCTCGAGAAGACACGGGAATGGAAACGGATCAACAGACTACTTCGGGAAATCTTCAAATTGATCCATTAGATGTTATTGACATTGAACCGGGGAAGCTACTATGGTACAATTTGTTATCCATTTACCTTCTTATTGAGAATTGATATATTTATACCCCCTCCTAGTCGATCATTTCTTCCCTCTTTCCTGATTGGGTAAGTCGGGTTTTCTTCCCTCTTTCCATTTTTGGATGTGGGGTTGTGTGTTTTATGTGGTCTAAACTCATTTGTATGTGGGGTAGTGTGTTTTGTGTGGTCCAAATTCATTTCCTTAATTTTTGTGTAAAAGAGAAAGGGGAAGAAATGAGTGACTAGGAGGGAGTATTTTTTACGATTTGATCCAATTGTGATAAAATTATTGATTTACGTTTGAAGATCAACAAGTGGTTCGGAGAGTCACCCGGGCTTTCAAAAACAGCTATGACTACCCTTACTTTAATTGGAGGGAGACTCCACAAATTAGATGGGATACATGGTTTGGTCAATTTAGGGTAATTTTTTTTATCCTATTACTAGGTTAATATATATTTATTTATATTTTGAGTGTATTCTTCAAACGCAATTTTTTTTTGGTTGTTTTAGAGTTTGTGCAAATGGGATCCAAAAGATGAAGATGAGTGTAGAAGGGCCTTCAATGAGTCGTGTAGGAAACGTCTAAAGGATGCCGCGAATGATGCCGGTACAAAGGTAAAATTAAAGTAGAAAGCGAACCCGGGTTGGATGTATCCCGATGTTTGGAGAGTCTTTAAAGAGAGGTCCAAGAGAAGGCATTTATCAAGAGGTCAAAACAAGCTTCAATAAACAAGAATAGTGGCGAAGACGGCCCTTGTACACACCATTATGTGTCGATCAGAGCAGTAAAACATGCGGCGAAGATGGTAAGTAAGCTAAATATTATTATTGATTTAGGTTTGTAGTTTATTTTAATTGATTTCGGTTGGAATTTGATTTTAAAGACAGAAAAATAAAGGCAAGGTACCTAATGCAATGGAGCTCTTTATTGATAGTCATAGCAAAGAGGTCGACCACCAAAGAAAATGGAGTCATCCAAAGTGTAAGTAAAAGCATGTAAGTACCATTTTATTCAATAAGATCACTCATTTTATTCATATTTCAAACTTGTATTATTTACTAACTTGGATTTTTTTGCAAAATATAGGACGCTTATGAAAGCCAGGCAAGTGGCCTAAAAGATAAAGGAGAACCGGTCGATCCAAATAAAATTTGGTACGATGTGAGCAAGGGAAATATAAGCGTATACCGACCGATATTAGTCGGTAATCACCGACCAATTTCAGTAAGCATATGACCGACCGAAATTTATGTTTGTTGTTGACTGGCAAACGCAGACCAAGACCGACCGCTCATAAATCATACCGACCGACATGCAGTTGGACGACTGTTGGTATCGGTCGGTAAAATATCTTTACCGACCATATTTACCGACCGTTTTTTCGTGGTCGATAAAATATATAATACAATCGGTAATAACGTTTACCGACCGATTTTTGTTGTTAGACCAACGTTATCGGTCACTGGAGGACCTTATTTAACTATATTTATAACTTTTACTTAACTATATTTATAACTTTTATTTATAACTATAGTTATAAATATAGTTAAATATTTAACTATATTTATAACTTATAATTATCTTGTTGCTAGTCTTCAATTACTTTTCAGATTTTGAGTCATTTTTGACGTTTTTTTAATTTCTTTCTGGTATTTTCTTCATAGTAAATAATTGAAGTTTTTATTTATAAAGTACAAAAATTAAAAATAATTCTTGCACATAGCTTTTTTTTTTCATTATTTGTAAATTGGTGTTTTTAATCGCTTAATTAATTTATTACTCGTATTAGATACTCGTAAATTAAATTGGTATTGTATTGGTGTATATATATTGTACTCCAGTTGTGTGTCTTGTGAAATCCCCCAAATATCAGAGGCAATTTCTTTGTAAATTTTTTATTTTTGATTTTTTCAATTTATTCAGATGATATGTTGGTAATTTATAATAGTTTAGGAAATGTATATAGTCTGAATAAATACATTCAAGAAATGTTGCTCATTTAGTATGCATGTAAACAGTCTCATGTTGGTATAGTGATAAATCAGTGAAATTCAATAATGTTAGCCTATGGGAGAGAGTAATTAGGAGATGAGAGGAGAGAGAGTAATTAAATGGAAGAAATAGATGTGGGCCCGGTTTGTTTTTTATCTTCCTTGTTTTTAACAACCAATCAGAAACCTTCAAATGTTTCTACTTTTATATATAGTGATTAGATGGTACATACTATACTTACTAGTTGAATCATGCTAACAGAGTGTTTGTTGGGGAGACTATAGAATGCTCACAACTAATCATCTCGTACGATAATGAGATAAACAAGATTTCGGCTGATGACGAAGAAGATGTATATGACAAAGGGTGATGTAGTTCCTTATACTCCTACGGTAATGCAACTAGGCAAAGGCCAAGGTCTTTGAATCTAATCACCTTAATTGATCCGACCATTATTACCAGGCTACTAGCTCGAATAGAAATGCCACTGCAACTACAACACATGTTAATGATACCATTGTAACATATATTAATTAATAATGATCGGATTATGAAATAATGCAAAAGACCAAGGTCTAATCTGTTTGTGTTGTAGCTCCATATCAGTTCTTATAGACACCGCAAAGCACTATTACAAGTTTTGATGAACCTAAACGCGTCTTCCAAGTTCCAATGCTACCCTTGGCTAACAAATGCTATTACATTATCCCATGAGGATATGCTGTCTTTCGGGCTTAAACATAGGGTAAATACACTACTACTTTCGTTATTGTTTGTGTTTTATAGTCGTGCAAATTATAAGTACATCACAAACAAGACTGATATGTCTAGTTTTTATATGATTTTGATCCCTAATTTAGCTCGATTTTACATGATTATTATACTTTGCTTATTATATTTGGGAGCTAATTACGTGTTCGAGGTGCATTGCTCGTTTTTGCTATGTTTTGTAGGAATCTAAGCATTTAGAGGTTTTTTCCTAACACAATTAGCAAGCACCAAAGTCCAACAAGCTAATGGAAGCAAGATGGACCATGGAAGGATAGAATGGAAAATGACAAGCCAATCATGAAGATTTGTGAAATGGATTGATATGCAAATGAGAAACCAAAAACGGAGCCCAATGCAAGGAGCCCACAACTCAACATAGGATGCTCCTTTGGATGCTCAAGGAATCCTAAAACTATGCAATTAACCGGAAAATTAAGGTGCTTAAAGGCATAGCTTAGGATTCCTAAAGCATTAAATGGAGCAATTAAGCAAATATAGCCGGATAAAGGAAACCCCGATCGAGGTTCCCGTTCCCCGATCGGGGTTTGGGGTCTGTGAATGCTTACGTTTCAAGTCCCTCTCCCTATATAAAGGAGAGGGACTTCGACACTTAGGGGCATCTTTTCACATCCTTTTTTTTCATATCTTTTCTCATATCTTTTCATCATATTTCCCTTAACTTAAGCACACAAGTTTTTCTTAGTTTCAAATTTAGTTAAACATTTGGTTATTACTTTGTTCAAACACTTGGTTACATTTTAAGTTGTAATTCAATCTTTCCATTCAAGCATTTGGGTTATTTGTTCTTCATTTTCAAGTTATACTTATCGATTGCGGACTTTGCGTTAATTCTAATTCTAGTTTTATGTTAGTATTCACTTTCGTCATTTACTTTACTAGTCATTTAGTTAATCGTAACACTAGTTAATCAAGTTTTCGTTGTTATTCACATTAGAATTATTAGTTTTCATTCACTTAGTGTGACACATTTTATTAACAAGTTGTTTTCCTTTATAACTTCATAATCACCATGCTTATTATATCAAATACTATTAGTTTAAACATCAACATGAGTGAGTAGTTTCATTTTTCGAGGGATTAAGGTAGCCATGCATAAATAGTAAGTTGTAATTGTTAAAATAAGGATGATTTAATATTGATAAATTGTTTCTATCACATGCTTGTATTGTTTTGTTAATCTTTGTTATTTGGCCAATCACATTGATTAAATTTGTTAATTCATTCTATAAGTTGAGAGGCACGGAATTGGATTAGACTAAGCGTGTGTAGTAGGGCGACTCTAGTTATAACGAAAGTTCTCTAGGACTCGACCTAAGGTTGACACTAATATCGAGAGATGAGTGTCTTTAGCCTAAACAACTAACAACATTAAGAATTCCTATGTTTAACATGAGCATTACGTATTTGTATGAGTGACCCAACTCCCCTAGACTCTTTTAATATTATTTGATTTACATCATATTTTGCTAAACACCAAACCAGATCAACCATTAAACCGACCTTGATAGTAGTCTTTTCATAGCATTTCATGACGAAATTCCCGTCTCCTTGTGTTCGACCCCTCGTAGTAGATTAATTTGTGTCTAGGGAAATTTATATTTGCATAGGTGTGCGATATATCATATCAAATTTTTGCGTCGTTGCCGGGTAAACGGTTTTATTTCGTTTTTTTATTTGTAGACTTTTATCATTTTTTTTCTCTTGTCTTTAGGAACACTTGAACCTTGAGACCGTACTTATAATTTTCTTGAAGATTGTTGCCTTATGCCCAGGTCTTCTCGTGAGAAAGAATTAATTTCACCGGATTCCGAGCCCGAGAAAACCTTTCGTAGAAGACGACGCTTTTGGAAAGAAGTAATAGACGCCTCTTCTCCCGTACAAGTTGAAAGTGCCAGAAAGTCTTAATTAGACGATCTGGAAAATCTTGAAAAGGAGGAGGTTTCTAGTTCATCACCACCACCCTCACCAACTAAGAGAATGGTGAAACTTTCTGATCATTCCAAGCCCACCGCGGCTATGCTTTCGGCTGGTATCACTACCGCTCAAATTACCGCCCCGGAATTCGAGATCAAACCAGCTTTCATTACCCTTGTGGAGAGGAAGCAATTTGGGGGAAGTCCTTTATAGGATCCCAATTTGCATGTGCAAAACGTTTGTGACTATTACTCCATGATTAGCCAAACTGGTGTCACTCAAGCCCAAATTAGGGAAATACTTTTCCCTTTCTCTTTGAAGGGCAAGGCTAAAGTTTGGATCAATAGCCTTGATCGTACCACCATGGGAGTGACAAATTGGGAGACATTGGCTCTTGCCTTTTATCAAAAGTTTTTTCCACCCGAGAAAACTCAAACTTTGAGGAGCCAAATCCCGGGATTCCGTCAACAAGCTCTTGAGAGCTTATATGAAGCTTGGGAGAGGTACAAGGAGCTCCAAATGCAATGCCCACACCATGGGTTGGATGCTTGGTTCCTTGCCAGAACATTCTACCATGGGTGTTGTGCCGATTCCCGAATAATTCTTGATTCCGCCAACAATGGGCGTTTTCAAGAAATTAACACGGATATTGCTCATGCCACCATTGAATCCATGGCGATCCACGATGCCCAATATGTTAATTCTCGGAGTGCACCTATCCAAGGAGGAGAGGTAGTTGCCGACACTAGCATTTTGAAGAATCAAATCCTTTTGCTCCAAGAAAAGTTGGAGGCTCAACAGGCGGTTCATCAACTCAATGTTGTGTCTTCTACTAGTGAAATTGTTGTTTGTGAAAGTTGTGGAGGTGCGGGTCATTTCTCTAATGTGTGCCAAGCCACTATGGAAGAGGTATGTGCTTTTCAAAGTTGTAAACAAAGTTCTTATCAACCGGGTACCTTTTCCAATACTTACAACCCAAACACAAAATTCCACCCAAACTTGTCTTACAAAAGCAGCAATGTGCTCAATCCTCAACCCTAAAAAAATTTTGTGCCTCAAGCTCAACAAAATTCCTATGTCCCACAACAAAGGTTTAATTTTCCACCGGGCTATCAAAATCAAAACTACCAACAAAGACCATCAAACCAAAACTCCCAACCAAACCAAGTTCCACCACCCCAAAATGTCCAACAAAACTATCAAGAACTCAAGTTCTTGGTAGTACAATTGGCTATGACTTAAACGGAAATGTTGGCTCAATTTCAAAATAATGACAAAGCCATGGTTCCGCAATCAAAATGCTAGAGCAACAAGTGGCTCAACTAGCCTCTTCTAGCTCTCAAAGAACAACGAGTAAATTACCACCTCAAGGCGAGCAGCCACATGATACTCTCAATGCAATCACCTTGAGAAGTGGTACGAAGTATGATGAGCCACCCATGCCCAAAGACAGTGAGGAGGTGCTTGTTGAGTGTGAGGTTTCCTCTAGTGGTAAGAAAGATAAGGTTATGCTAAAGAAGGTGGATGAACCTATTGTGGCTGAGCTAGCCAAAGATGTGGAGGATGCTTCTCCAAAGAAGGTTGTTGAGACAAAGGAGCCGCAAAAAGTCAAAGTGCCTTTCTCTCATAGGTTGGAAAAGCATCATAAGAACACTCAATTCAGTAGATTTATGGAAGTTGTGAAGAACCTCCAGGTAACTGTTCCTTTTACCGAATTAATCACTCAAATTTCGTCTTACACTAAGTTCATGAAAGACATTTTAACTAAGAAGAGGACTTTTGACGAAGTTGAAACTATAGCCTTCACCGCCGAGTGTAGTGAGCTTTTGCAAAACAAGTCTCTTCCTAAGTTAAAAAATCCCGGTAGTTTTTCCATTCCTTGCACAATTGGTACCTATCAAATTGATAAAGCTTTATGTAATTTAGGTGCTAGTGTAAGTGTCATTCCTTACTCTATTTGTGCTAAGATTAATATGGGAGTCTTGAAATGTATTAGTGTCACGTTGCAAATGGCGGATCGTTCTATAAAACGCCCTTTGGGAGTTTTGGAGGATGTTCCCGTCAAAGTTGGTAAATTCTTTATTTTAGTTGATTTTATTGTTCTTGACATGGCCGAAGATGCCCAAATCCCAATCATTTTGAGAAGACCCTTTTTACATACCGCGGGTGCGGTAATTGATGTCAAGAATGGTAAAGTTTCATTGGAAGTGGGGCTACCGTACCGCATATAAGACACCTATTGGTACTTCACCGTATAGGTTGGTCTATGGAAAGGCGTGCCATCTCCCCGTTGAGATGGAACACAAAGCTTATTGGGAATTCAAGGAGCTCAACATGGATTCCAAGTTGAGTGGGGAAAAGCGGTTGTTACAATTGAATGCACTGGATGAGTTCCGTTTACAAGCTTATAAGAGCTCCCGTCTTTACAAGGAGAAAAAAAAGAGATGGCATGATAAGAGGATTTTGAAGAAGGAGTTTCAAATCGGTGATAAGGTGTTACTTTTTAATTCCCGCGTCAAGTTATTTCCGGGAAATTACGATCGCGGTGGTCCGGTCCATATAACGTCACAAGTGTCAACAAGTTTGGTTCCGTTGAGGTGATGACCACTAATGGCAAAAAATTCAAAGTCAATGGCCATCGTTTGAAGGTCTACCATGAGAATGCGATCGTTGGGATAATCGAGGGAGTTAGCATGGATGCTTGAACCGACTTGAGCTCCATACGTCGTGCGGGGCGTTAAACCAGCGCTTCTTCGGAGGCAACCCAAGCTTTTATTTGCTTTCATTTTGTTTTCTTTATTTTCTTATTTTCTGTAATTTCTCGTTTTTTTTAGACTTAACTAGACTTGACAATGTTTCTTTTTTAGTTTTAGGTGAAAAATGAAGACACAAAGAGTCGATGAGGAAATTCACGCATCCCCAAGCACGGAAATCCGTTCGGGGAAACTAATACTACAAAACATGAAATTAATCTGGAACTTACAGGGGACAAACCCTGATCGGGGTTCCAAGGCGCCAATCGGGGTTCCAAGGCCCCGATCAGGGTTTCTAATTTCTATGCGTCTGATGTTTTATCTGCTTCATATGGAATTAGAATCTCATCATTCCTCACATACACACCTGACGGTATTCTTCCTTACTCTTTCTTCTTCATTTTTTTCACTTAAACTCCAAGGAAACATTAATTCCTTCATTGATTTGCAAGAATCATTCACTTATCACCATCATCAAGTAATTTTTGCCTTCATTTGTCTTTAATTTCATCCATTTCAATCAATCTAATCAAGGTTATCAAACCCTAACTCAATTTGGGGGAAATTGATTTTGTGCTTCATTATGCTAAAAAATGATTGTCTTGTACTCTATTGATGTTTGTAGGATGAACTAGTTTACTAATTTGTTCTATTATTGTTATTTGGATAGATTTTAGTAGCCTTAGGATGAAATTTCTTCTTAAAGTTTTGTCTTAAAATTTCAGAAAAATGGCACCTAGAAAAGCTCCTACCCAAGGTGCTCCAAAGAAAAGAAGAGGTGGTGCGGAATCCTCCCGAGCTGCGGAGGATGTTGACATGCCCGATGTAACGGAATGGCATGATGTTGATTATCCCCGAGTGATCTTCAGTGATAAAAAACAATGGGATAATTAGGTCCTCCTACGCTCCAAAGGTATGAAAACAACCAAGTTTATCAATCACGCTTCTTTGAAAAGATCGGAACTGATAAACAAGTTAAGGCTTTATTTAAAAATCTTGGTATGCTAGCTTGTTACAAAATGGATTATCTAACCTTTCCCGAACTCACACTTGAGTTTTTGAGTTCCTTCGAGTTTCATAAATCAAAACATGAAGGGTTTGTCCATTTTGTATCATTCTGGTTGTTTAATAATGATTATCGTATGGATTTGTCGGACTTTGCCAAGATTTTTGCTTTGAGATGTGAGGGCTTGTGTACCGAATCACCCAAGGGTTACCTACCTGACTTGACTTGGGCATCCATTTCTCATTACCCTTTCACCGGTTGGGACCATACCCATCTCCAATACATTCACTACCCCGAGATTCGCATTCGGCAAAGGTTTATGGGGTGGACTTTCTTTGGGAGGAATGAGCCTCACTCGGTGAGGAGTATCGAGATCGAAATTTTAGGTGCCTTTCTTAATGTAAACGATGATGCCGAGTGGGTGATGAATATTCCTTACAAATTTTCTAGCCAGTTGACCAAACAATGTAATACTACCAATAGGTCCATTGTTTTGAGTGGGTTGGTTACTAGAATTGCCTATAACGTTTGTCGTTTCAACCAAGATACCACCGGTTTGATTCCTTTGGAGAGTCCGGAAAGGGGGAATGGACTTTATTATGATTATTTCCTATCTTGTAATTGGTTTCGGAGCTCTCATCCGGATATGATTTGGAGGATTGGTAGTCAAGATTCTATTATACTACCTACTGAAACAGGTGAGCTTCAACCTTTAGTCCATACCAAACCCAATGTGAGAATTGCCCATTTGTTCAGCCAACTTACCATTTGCCACTTCGAGGTGAGAGAGCTATCACCATTGACCGTCGTGCACAAGTTCCACCAACTCAAGCACGTCATTCCACATCTAGCGTTGGTGTGACGGATATGATGCGTGACCTTAGTCTTAGTATTAATGCTATTCGTGATGACCAAAGACTTGCGTTGCATCCTATTTATGATCACTTTGATAGGCAAGGGGTAATTCGACCCGAGGAACCGCACCCATCTTTTTATCATTATCCCTCGGATGGATTCCCTCCTCCTAACCATGATGCAGGTACTTCTACTCACTATGCTCCCGGTCCGGACTTTTGTGGTTCGGATTATGGAGTTGAAGCATTTCATGGAGGCTATGGTGGTGGTTATGATGGTGGCTATAGTAGCTATGGAGAGGGGCTTGGAAGTGGACAAAATATTGGTGAATATGTCACTCCTCTTCAAAGTGATGAGCCTAGTGGTAGTGGTGATACTTCGAAAGGTGGTCGTGGTAAGAAGAAGGGTAGGAAGGGTTTCAACTTTTGGCCCTTTACTTGATTGATGCATGAAGGTATCCCCCGTATACATACGAGCTTGGGGGGAAGTTAGCTAGTCTAGTAAGTTATTTTTGTTTTGCACTTTAGTTGTATTTTTCCCACTCCCCATTATATATTAACCTCTTGTCTTCCCTGTTTTGTGCTTTGAACCGTTTTTTCGGTTAGCTTGGGTGTTTTTACATATTGGCACATTAAGGACAATGTTGTGTTTAGCTTGGGGGATTGCATTTTCATTTTAGTTAGTAGTTGCATTTAGTTAGGAAATCTATGAAAATTTGAAATTTTTGTGCTAAATTTGTGTTTTACATGCTTTGCTTGCCTACTTTGTATGTCCCAATTTGAGCTTAATAGCTAATGATTCTCTATTATTTGACGGGATAATTGAATTCATGAGGATGCCTTGACATAGTAGGTGGAAGATGGAAATTGAACCTAATAAGCTTGATCTTGACTTTTGGCAAGCCACAAATTGGTAAGGTAGAGCCTCCTTAGACCGATACATCCATATTCAGTCTCTCTTAGGTGGGTATAGGCCTCCTTATGGTTTGTGCTACATCAAAAACGCACAAGTATGGTTTTGATTTCATTTCTTTATAAGCATGCATTCATTTGTCAGCATTTTGGAGCCATTCACATGATTAAATTTGCCTTTTTGAACCCATTCACAAAAAAATTTATCCTTAAGCTACATATAAAAAATGCCTAGCTTGTTGAGCTAGTAGCTTTGATTAATTTGTGTTTGGGTGCTCATTTAGGATTTGTTGTATTGTGAAATATCATGGTGAGCTTGGTCTTAATGCTTTGGCATGAAAAAAAATGAAAAAATGAAGAAAAACAAAAAGAAAAACAAAAAGAGAAAAACAAAGAAAAATCATGAAATGCAAAAAAAGAGAAGCATGTCTTGTATGAAAAAAAAAAGATGATTTAAGAAACTCTCATGTTTTATTCATATATTTTGGAGAGTTTTTCTTAAGAATTGTATTGAAAATTTTGGGATAGTTTTGAGATTGAGCATCCTTACATATGGTTGTTGCTAGCTTGACTTAGCTCCACATACCATAATCATTTGTTCCCTTTTCTTACCCATTTCTTATTAACATTCTTTTTACCTATGGCTTCCTTTCCATGCTTGCATTTGAATGTTTTTGGCTTGAAGTTTTGAAATTTTTACCATATTAGATTGCGGGCACACTCTCATGAGTCGAGGATAGGTGTGTGCTACTCACAAAAATACTTTCACATTAAAATGAGTTGGAGTGAATCGTGAGAGTTCATAAGTCAAAAGATCATGCAAGAGCCGAAAAGTTCAAATTGAAGTCTTTCATGCTACACCGCCATGTAAATCTCATCCATGTTTTTGCATTATCCTTATGCCCATGTTGTTTCGGGATTTGAGTCACTATGCTTGATAGTTTAAAATAGGATGTTGCAATTATGGGGACTTCGTTGTTTTCCTCTCTTGTCTTGGTCTTATGTGATTGCTTGTGGACAAGCAAGGGTTTAGCTTGGGAGAGTTTGATATGTCTAGTTTTTATATGATTTTACTCTATAATTTAGCTCGATTTTACATGATTATTATACTTTGCTTAGTATATTTGTGAGCTAATTACGTGTTCGAGGTGCATTGCTCGTTTTTGCTATGTTTTGTAGGAATCTAAGCATTTAGAGGCTTTTTCCTAACACAATTAGCAAGCACCAAAGTCCAACAAGCTAATGGAAGCAAGATGAACCATGGAAGGATATAATGGAAAATGACAAGCCAAACATGAAGATTTGTGAAATGGATTGATATGCAAATGAGAAACCAAAAATGAAGCCCAATGCAAGGAGCCCACAACTCAACATAGGATGCTCCTTTGGATGCTCAAGGAATCCCAAAACTATGCAATTAACCGGAGAATTAAGGTGCTTAAAGGCATAGCTTAGGATTCCAAAAGCATTTAATGGAGCAATTAAGCAAATATAGTCGGATAAAGGAAACCCCGATCGGGGTTCCCATTCCCCGATCGGGGTTTGGGGTCTGTGAATGCTTACGTTTCAAGTCCCTCTCCCTATATAAAGGAGAGGGACTTCGACACTTAGGGGCATCTTTTCACATCCTTTTTTTCACATCTTTTCTCATATCTTTTCATCATATTTCCCTTAACTTAAGCACACAAGTTTTTCTTAGTTTCATATTTAGTTAAACATTTGGTTATTACTTTGTTCAAACACTTGGTTACATTTTAAGTTGTAATTCAATCTTTACATTCAAGCATTTGGGTTATTTGTTCTTCATTTCCAAGTTATACTCCTCGATTGCGGTAATTCTAATTCTAGTTTTATGTTAGTATTCACTTTTGTCATTTACTTTACTAGTCATTTAGTTAATCGTAACACTAGTTAATCAAGTTTTCATTGTTATTCACATTAGAATTATTAGTTTTCATTCACTTAGTGTGGCACATTTTATTAACAAGTTGTTTTCCTTTATAACTTCATAATCAACATGCTTATTATATCAAATATCAACATGAGTGAGTAGTTTCATTTGTCAAGGGACTAAGGAAGCCTTGCATAATTAGTAAGTTGTAATTGTTAAATAAGGATGAATTAATATTGATAAATTGTTTCTATCACATGCTTGTATTGTTTTGTTAATCTTTGTTATTTGGCCAATCACATTGATTAAATTTGTTAATTCATTCTATAAGTGTTAGAGCTAGTGTCCTCCACAGTTAGTGTGATAACAGCTAAGGTTCACAGGGTATACTTTGTATTATTATCAGTTGATTAACGTTTATCGATAACGGTTGGCTTGCTAGTTAAGTTTGACGTTATTGTCATACAGATGGCGGTGATCAACTGATCCCTAAAAGTCACACCTAAAGGATGTGTTTGAGAGATGTGATTATTTGAGAAAATAATCATATTGATGCCTTATTAAATGACTAAAAGGTTAGTCGATGTATTTGACTAAAAGGTTAGTCAATGAGATGATGATACGATTATTTAATAACGATTAAATAATGTTAGCTGGTAATTGAATATAAAATGTTATATTTAATCCATGTATATAATGTTGGTCTAAACTAAATGTAAACTGTTATATTTAAGTTGGCGGATATGTATTACACGATATTATTATTGTGTATTGGTCCGTCATTACTCGGTTTATGTGACGGTCCATTACTAGTAATAATTAGATTACATATTACCATTATGTACATATTAAAATGATATGCTAACTACCTAATAGAGGTTGAGTTAAATAAGGAAACTAAGTTTTTTTAATTCTTTCCTCTTAATCTCACGGTTTGAGGGAGTAATAAAAGGAGAAAACTTTGTTTTCTAAAAAACTCTAATTGAACCCTAATCTCACGGCACACAAGGGTGAAAAAGAGGAGAAAAATTCTGATTTTTAACTCTCTTATTCATCTTCATATTCATCAGCATTATACACACAAAATTAGAAGTAATTTTTGGGTATTCGTTCTAGCACGACGAAGGCATTTCTTGAACCATCTTGGGTGCAACGATTAGGAGAATACCTACTTTGATTTTTGTTCTTAGGCCTTTTGCTAAGACTGAAGGTTATTTCTTAATCTCTTGTTTTATATTATGCAATTTCATTTATGACTAGAAATTCATATAGTTATAATTTCATTATAATCCGAATTATTTAAAGGGAAGTATACCGATATTTCCCACAATAAGTCGAGAGGCACGGAATCAGATTAGACTAAGCGTGTGTAGTAGGGCGACTCTAGTTATAATGAAAGTTCTCTAGGACTCGACCTAAGGTTGACACTAATATCGAGAGATGGGTGTCTTTAGCCTAAACAATTAACAACATTAAGAATTCCTATATTTAACATGAGCATTTACGTATTTGCATGAGTGACCCGACTCCCCTAGACTCTTTTAATATTATTTGATTTACATCATATTTTGCTAAATATCAAACCAAATCAACCATTAAACCGACCTTGATAGTAGTCTTTTCATAGCATTTCATAACGAAATTTCCGTCTCCTTGTGTTCGACCCATCGTACTACATTAATTTGTGTCTAGGAAAATTTATCTTTGCATAGGTGTGCGATATATTCTATCAAAGACAACAAGTCATTAGAACGATTTGATTAGGCGAAGGCAGAATTTTATATCTGTGGTTGCAAGGTAAAATAGCATGTAAATATCGACAAAAAAATGGAAGTTGAAAAAATACGGAGTACATATTTTATAAAGTCGAATTCACAAACGTATAAACAAGAGTACAATAAAAGCTATACCAACTGACTTATTATTTTGTTACCTGCCAACTTTAGTTTAAATTTTTTTTTATATTATAACTTAATTTAGACTGTCGCTTTATTTTTGTTTTATCACCGATTTTAATTTTCATTTTGCAATTTCACGACTTATTTTTTTTTTTATATTATATTTAAACGGTGATCATGATTATCGCTTTGTGATTCACGGCTAAAAAAAGTGGTACCCAAAGAATTTCAAATATATATAGATATCATTAATCATCAATTTGAAAAATAGAGTGATCAAAGAAAAGATAATGCAAAAGAAAATAAAAAATGTTTATACTGCAAGTCGAACTAGACCTAGACATTGGGCCGGGCGCGTGGGCCGGACAGGGCTGGGGAGGGGGAGCCTGAGCCCACACTTCGGGCTAGGGTGGTGCGGGTTCAGGCTGGCCGGACTGGGGAGCGGTTGGCCCTGAATTGGCCCAGGGGAGGTGGGTGGGCTGGTCAAGCTAAGTGTTTATGTTTTTTTTTTAAATTAAAAAAGAATTAATTGACGTTAATTTTGAAAGACGTATACTCGTATAGTGTAGCGGTTTAACAATTATTTTGCTTAGAATTTATTTAGTGATTAATATAAGGGGAAAAAAGAAAAAAAATATAAGAAGGGCTTGATCAAAATTAATGTAACACTTTTAAAATGATGTCAAATATTTATGTTTAATTGATAATGTTTTTCGAATTATGTTAATTAGGATGCCTACGTATCTCGAAAGAATCAAAGCCCACGTAGTTGTCTACTTACCTTACTTACCTTTACAGTGTCAGTTAGACGGGTGGGGATCAATCTTCATTCTTCATCATCGTCTTCTTTGATAGTTTCGGCAACGGATGAAACACCGGTTGTTGTTAATAAATCATCCGATGAACCTTCTTCTTCTTCATATTTAGCTCCTTGAATTCTTTTTTGGGCTTGATCCCAATCTTTTTTGTATACCCACATTTTGACGGTTTTTGAATCCAAACTTGATATTTTTTTGATCAAGAACTCTTCTACCTGCACTAAAAGTAGACTCGAACGCAACGGTAGAAGCGGGCACTACTAGTACATCTCTAGATACTTTGGATAATATGGGAAATTGTGCGGCGTTATTTCTCCACCATATTAGAACATCGGGTTGTTGGCCCACAACGTTATTATGGTCAAAGTTTAAATACTCGGTAATAGTATAAGCGGTAGAAGATGATGTAGAAGAAGAAGACCCTAATTTTGATTTTTTGAAGATTTTTTGAGCTAATGGGTGATCAAATACGGTGTTAGTTATTCGCAATTTAGACTGCTTAGAAATAGGTTCACATTATCTACCAAATTCATTTTCATAAAGTGCATATAATTGATGAACAATATCAATAGCATAATCAACATCGACTTGGGTATTATGAACAATACCTAAAGCACCATAATAAAAATATAAAAGATCTTTTCAACCACAAGCTTTAACACATAGATCAAGTAGCAATCCAACACAATAAATGGTGGGAAATTGGGTAAAATAATCTAACCCTTTTTTCTTCATTTTATCAATAACCGGATCAAGCAAACCACCTTTTTACAATTATTCATCGCATCAACAATAGAACAACATTGTAAAATAACTTAATGGACACAATAGGTTTATAAACTTGTGAAAAAACATTTGTTGCATCGTTAAATGCTTTTAACATTTTACATACATGATCAGCAAGTAACCACATAGATTCATCAATTAATACTTGACCTTCTTTACAACCCTCATGTTCATTATACAAAGGAGTGATAACATTTTTATAAGTAACGACATCTTTTAGCATTTTATGAGTCAAATTCCATCTTGTTGGTGTATCTAATGACCATTTCTAATCTCTTAACCCGAGCCTCTTACAAAAAGTAGTATATTCACGTCTAAAACTCATTCCATTTCTAATCCATTTAATTACTTGTCGAATTGGGTTTAAAAAAAGAAATAACAAAGATATACCTTCTTGGGCGGACAAGTTAACAATGTGAGCACAACATCTAATATGAACAAGTTCTCCATTTAATATCAAGTTCATTTGTAGTTTAACATATTCAATGCATTTTGTGTTGGTGGAAGCATTATCAAAAGAAATAGACATGATGTTGTTGCTTAAGTTAAACTCGTTAATTGTGTTGTTAATACGAGTGTAAATATGATAACCGGTGTGACGCTCTTCCATTAAATCAAAACCAATAATACCCTTCTCTAATCTAAAATTATCACCAATCCAATGTACGGTTATACATAAATGAGGTTCACCTTGTTTAGATGTCCAACAATCACTAGTTAAACAAACACGATTTTTATAGGTTGAAAAAAAAAAATCAATTCATTTCTAGCTTGTTCATATTGTATTTCGGTATGACGTTTTTATGTTTTTCTCGACACTTTATAATAAAGCGGTTGTAAAGACAATTTAACAAATTCCTCTAACTCTTGACTATCATTATAAGTAAAAGGTTGCTCGGTCATCCAAAAAAATATTTAGCCATGTTATCAACTATAGTTTGTCGGTTATAAAAAAACGGTTTACCTCCACCGGGCATCGACGATGCATAGCCACTCATTGTTGGTTGTTTTACCTTTCCTCCACCGGATTTGTGATTTTGAGAATTTAGCTCATGCTTTTCCAAGTGACGGGTCAAGGTTCCCGTTCCCGTTCCCTTCTTCCATCAATAAGGGATTACCGTCTCCCCCTCTTGAGCACAAAGATTACAAGAGCATATAAAGTGTTTGGGATTCTCCTTTGGCTCACCATCTTGAGACAATTTGTCGTAATACAACCAAACCCAAGAAATATCGCCTTGCCTACCACCGGTTCTTTTGGTAGTCGAACCTGAAGCAATAAAAGTTTGAGATTCTTGGGTATGTGGAAGTGGAACTATGGATGATAACCAAATAGTAAACATAAAAAAAACTAATTAGTAATATACTAATATATAATTAAATCAATTACTATATAATCATTTAATTACAATATAAAGAAATAAAATATAGAATTTTGGATTATGTATCAATTACTTTGATTATATTTTTAATTAATAATATAATCAAAGTAATTATAATTTATAGTATGTAGAAATGAAATGATAAAATTAGAGAGATTAAGAAATAAAAGAATATCAAAGTATTTACCATCAAAAATTCTTTCCAACTCCTCTTCATCAATTTCTTGGGGAATATCAATGTTGATACTTTGAGACATTATGATAGAATTCGATATATTAAGAGGTAATTAAGACTATTTTATACTCCGTAGTTTATAATAAATTGAGTATTTGATAATAGTGTTGATAATAAATAGAGTATTTGATAACAAAAAATTAATAATTATAACTTGAGTATTTGTCAATAATTATAACTTAATACTTTGAGAATAATAAGAAGATTAAGAAGATGTAAACTAGAGAATAGATAAGAGATACCTGTGTGAGAAATGAGATTAAATGAAGTGGGTATTTATAGAACAAATAAAGGGGGGATATATGAACACATTTGAATTCAAATTTGAAAGAAAAAAAAACTAGAATTTATTGTTATCGGCCCACTCTGAACCGGGCTGGTCCGGGCCAACCGTTTCAAATGGTTCATTGTGGGTCACGAGTCATGCAGGCTGGAGACACGGGCTAGGGTTCGGGCCGATTTTCTCTAACACCAACCTAGGTCCGGCCCGGTTCGAGGGTCGGGTAGCGCGGGCCGTTTAAAGGTCTGGCGTGCTGGGATTTTTTTGAACCGGAATGGCGGGTTGGGCTGAACCGCAATTTTTTCCAGTCTAAGTCGAACCCTGTCCAGCAATTAAAACAGTGAACAACTTCACCGCTAAGCCACATACTGATTGATGCATACATACCACACTATTATTGTTTATCTATGAATTATCTGTTCAACGTTATTTGGGATTGCGAGAATCCGTCTTCTAAACTATTTTTTTTTATATTTTTGGGGTAGCGGCTGCAACCCCATGCTACTTATTAGCTTCGCCCTTGTTTAATTTCAATCAAACTGATAATTTGAACTTTGAATAAACAAGCAACCAATTTTTCACAATGGATATTCAATTCACCATCATAAGTAGCATGGGGTTGGGTTGGGTCCACTAGCCCCGTAACTAACCCGACCCAAAACAACCTGACCTGAAACCACTCGACCCAAAACCACCCGACACGAAACCACCCGACCCAAAAGTGACCCTATTTAAATGATCCGAAATGACCCGAACAAGCTAGTTTGAAGTCACAATTAATATTCTTACATTAATTTGAGGAGGTTACTATTGAGTATACCTTAATACCCTTCTATACAATAACATAAAAGAGGTTATCTTGAACATTATATTACGACACATGGCAAAATTAGGATCTCTTATAAGCTGTATCTATCCCATATTTTATGTTTGTAATTTTCCAATATTCCGTAACGACCCCCTTAATAACAAATACAGTAATATTAATTCAAACCAAAAACGATTATTTTCTTAGTTGTTAAAACATTATTTATAAAATGAACCCTTTAAGGAGATTAAGCGTAGCAATTACCGGCTACACCGAGACATGGCGAAATTAAACCGACACAAAAAGGCTGGCCCGAGGATCCTTAGTTCACTGAAACTAGACTTGGCAAAAGCAACCCGACACGAATGACCTGACCCAAAAAGGCTGACCCGAGATCCGAAACTAATTCGAGTTGCAAAACCCGAATGCAACCGGAAACTCGAATTAACCCGACCCAACCCAAGGTCCACTAGCCACGTAACTTACCCGACCCGAAACAACCTGACCTGAAACTACTCGACCCGAAACCACTCGACTCAAAACCAACCGACCCGAAACCACCCGACCCAAAAGTGACCCGATTTAAATGACCCGAAGTGACTCGAACAAGCTAGTTTGAAGTCACAATTAATATTCTTACATTAATTTGACAAGGTTACTATTGAGTATACCTTAATACACTTCTATACAATAACATAAAAGAGGTTATCTTGAACATTATATTGCGACACATGGCAAAATTAGGATCTCTTAGAAGCTGACTGATACTATGGCGACGCGAACTAACCTGACTAGAAGTAACTATTGACCCGAAAATGACCCGACCCGAAATGGCCTGGAACGTTAACCCAAACAACAAACCCGAAACATGCCTGAAACCCGAAAGGACCCGACCTGACCCAAACTAACCCGATAAACTAACAAACCCGAATTGACCCGACCTGAACTGAACTGACCCGAACCCGACTCGAATGATCCGTTTGCCAGGTCTAACTAAAACTACTACGCCTAATCAAACAAATTTTCAATTTTCGACATCATTTCAACACGAATATTCAATTTTCGACATGACACAAATGCTCAAAATTCAATTCTCTACCTTGGCGGCAATTTTGAAAAAATTCAGATTTGGTTTTGAAACTGAAGTATGTCTTATATGTATAATTTAAAGTAAAACCATTACCTTTTATTACTCAAAATTTAAATTTTATATTTTCAGTTTACTATTTAACGTGTTTGTAATATGGTTATTTATTGAAACAAACAAATAGTCGACAAATATATTTGTTATTCATTATATATTACCAATTACATAATCTCTTCTTAAATTAAAGTCTTTAACTATGAACTACAACTTTCATTCAAAAATATCTTTCGATAATAAAAGTTACATTCTTAAATTACTTCAAACGCGTATGCTCCACAAAACTTTTGAATACGACTTATTAACAATCCCATATACTAAATACCACATTTCATCACTTCCCGTCTCATTTTAACATCGTTAACCAACTAATAACATGTTATAACGTCGTTTAATCACGTTTTAACGTCTTTAGTACATTGTAAAACATTAGCATAATTTTTTAAAACCTTATTTAGATTGACATGTCATCAAATGTGCACCACGGACTTGACTTGCATATCAACTCCAACTACTTAGAAAATCGGAAAAAATTGACGCAATAATGAATTAACGAGCCGAACTGGGCAAAATAATTTCAAACCCAAAATGACTCGACCGACCCGATCCGATAAAGAACTGACTCAATAACAAGCCCGTTAATAACCCGGCCCGAAGACGACTAGACCCAGCCTAAACCCGACCCAAATCTGACCTGAGCAAACAAGTCTATATGAATGATCGGACCCGACAATGACTCAAACACGTCCTTACACGGACTTGAGCTATGAATTGACCTGACTAACCCGACCCATAAGTGACCGGAACCGACCTGGAGTTTAGTCACGCCTCGATATTACCCGATTGCCGCATATAGGTACAAGTAGAAGTAGTAAAGTTGATTTAGCAAGTGGATTTATACTTGGATTGACCGAGAGCCAACAAGGTAGAATCCATAAAGTTTTGACTATAGCCAATCTAACTCGACCGAGGATGTGTGCTAGACCTGGTAGAATCAAACAAACCCACACCTGCTGAACCCACTCTGGCCTCGAAGGGCAAGCCCCTGTGGTTGCGAGCTGGAGCTGCCATTGCTTATGGCTAGAGCAATGGGAGGGGGCCCCTGCAGAGAGAACAGTAAGGATAACGAGCGCTCCGCCCGCTTGGCGGGCGCCAGGAGCAGCAGGCAAGTGCTTGGTAGGCTAACAGCCCAGTGAACCGGGAAGAGCACTCGACGAAAGGAGGACAGACTAAGCAAGTACGAGAAATTGGCCCTGCTCCGCTTTCTGAAACTCGTAATTTGAGGACCCACTTAGTCAGGAAAGCGTTCTCTTGTCGCTGCACTGCAGTTCCACTTACTTTCTTTTCTTTTGACTAATTTAATTAGCAATACGTCTCGTTTTGACATGAATCCTACGGCCAATAAGCTAGGAGCTTTGGCAGCGAGACCCGATGAAGGAGCTGGTGAGACGACAGACTAAGACTAGGCCTTTGCCTCAGAATTAAAGATAGAAAAGTGAGATAGCTGATTCAGTCTAGTACGGGTTGCCCAATATCGCTATCGCAATATGGCTTTAATGACTTTACTGATATATCAGAATTGATACTTCTTTACTACCGACGCAAATTTTACGAGAGACCCGAATTGACTCAACCCAATTCAATATGACGTGATGTTTAATAATTATCATTGCATAATGATCGTTATCCCAAATAACTTGATTACGAACCACCCTTAAATGACCCTACCCGAGTTGAATCTGATTCGATTGATACGTTTGCCAGGTTTAAATTGTATTATATACCAAATTGAGCACGATTAGAGATTTTTGTTACTTGGTAAAAACTTGGCGTGATTGATGACTAGTCACTCGAGTTCCAAGAACATATGCATGTTCAGATATAACCTAACGTGTCTTCAAACACCTAGAAAATTTCTCCTATGAATATTGTTATATAAAAATTATTTTTTATAATTGTATTTATATACATTTTGTATTAATTTTTTTTAATAATATTATTATACAAAGTTCATAACCTTAGAGTATTTGTTACTACAAAAATTGGTTAACCAACAGCAACGATATAACTACACATGAATCGCTGATACCTGTCTTAATACGATTCAGTTTGATAATGTGATTTTGGACCTTTTTTGCATAATATATTTTGAATTTAGGGTATATCTCTTATTTTTGGACGAATTATTTTTACTACACTTAATGACCATTCTTGTAACACCCGTAAATGTACCCTATTTTTATAGTGAAAATATTTTACGGATACTTTTCAGCGAAATTTAGTTTTAATATAGAATTTAATTTTCCGAGTCGAATTTAGAATTTCCGAGTTCGTATTTGGAATTTCCGCGAGATTCCATGAGAATCCCGTCTTAAGGCGAGTTTGACTTTTGTTGACTTTTTCCTTATAAATATCACACTACACTTAACCTATTTTTCATTCACAACTCAAACACAACACATTTTCTTCTTCATTAAGAAATCTCAAACCCTTGCCTCCATCTTTGATCCGATTTTATAATCATCGTATCTCATTCGTTTCCCGCTCAAATTCACGTAAGTTCGTCTTATTCTTCCCCTCTTAGCTTCCTCTATCCGTATTGGTAATAAAATTACCGTCTTTCTCGCTTTTTAAATTATCCGTCTTTCTCAAGGTGAATGATATTCATCTTTTATTATCTAATTGTATGTAGGTGGAGACTAGGAAGGTTTAGAAACCGTTTAAAGACGCGAAAAGGTAACGGTGAAGGGTTACTCGATATCATTTACGTGTTTTAATGTGTTTTCCATGTTAGAAATCGTATTTAGAATATGATTAGTAATCTTAGGAATTGTGTTGTTGATGATGGTTGTTGTTAGTTGATAATTGATATGAGAATTGATGAATTGTGATGATAGATGATATTTGTGTTATGCCTTAGTGAAATTGTGGTGATTTGTGTGACTCTTACCTGTCCGAATAGGACGCAGGCTATGTGACAACCCTCGCGAATGCGGAAATATAAAACATACAAGCATGTGAAATAAAATGCGGAAATACGGTATTTTAAAAACATTTATACATGCAAGATAGATAACACGAGGAGTGTCAAAATATTACGAACTAAGTGCGGAAAATAACAAAGAGACCGAGTCTCTCAAAATGTTAGCAAAGAACAAGTGTTTAGCAAACTAGCTAATTAACGACTAGAGGTGAATCTTCAAGGACAACGCCCGCTAGCTCACACCCGAACCCAAAATAGCATAAGCAAAAAGCCATCCATGCAAGCAACCTGTTCATTCATGAAAAACATGAACGCCACAATCAGTGGGGAGTAACTCCGGGTTCTCCCAGCCATATCACCTTAAACGTACATATAAGGAAATACAAAAGTAAAATCATGCATATATAGATATACATGTGAGTTACAATAAGAATAGATAGGCAATCCAATATAAAATGATAAGATCATAAGGAAATCAAATCCGAAACCATCATATTATTCAAGACTCGGGGAAGACACTCTTAGGCAACCGAATATGCTCACTAGGGCTTGCATCTCACCGTTAGCGGTATAAGTTTGATAAGATTGAGACTCGACAAACAACCATGCCAAGTCATGCAATGATCATGAATAATCAATCATGAAATCACGCATTCAAGTACAACAACATAAAGACGACATCTCTCACGGTAAATGAAACGCACTAGCATCGTGTACATGGCAAGTATGATTAACAGGCATCCACGAGATAACATTTCCCTGAACGCATACACGATCACATTTCGTATATGTAGACTAATTTCCTCCTGGTAGGACGACGATAATAATACGGTCCTAGTCTAAACCTGGCCAGACTCTCGGAATAACGTGTTCCGATTCGACATGCGATAAACGTTTCGCATCCAAGACTCGGTCAATCATAGACGCCGAGTACCCCAAATTCGGTCGAAAATTCACGAAAGAGGCGGAAAAGAGCTCAAGCCACATAACAAGCGGTACGCTACATGCAAATAACACCACCTCGCAAGTACACAACATTTGACGGCCGGGTCGATCAACGCATAGCGTTCAACTCCCAACAACGTCGTCGTATGCCCACTAACACATGCATTTAAGCAGTAGGATACCTCCCCGTTCCGACATTCCAGCCTTACGAACGTGGAGGTAGCCAAGGGAATGAGAGTACAAAGCACAAGACAAAATAGTGCTCAAACCGTATCATTTGTAAAAACCGACTCAAAGTGGGAACATACCCAAAAACCGTCACAAAACATGAGAATAGGGAATCATATAAGTTTAAATATGATAAACATGAGTCAATACATGATACATAAGCATTAGAACAAGTTTATGAAGCATAATGAATAAAAACATAGATACCTCTCCAAAACAACGTTGTTTGGAAACCAACGAAAACAAGGGTCCACTTCAAAAGGTCATAACTAGAGTTCTAGACATGCAAATACAGAAATTCCAAATGTAGGTGATATCTTATCCTCTTACGGTTCCAACGAGATGTCACACGCCCAAAACAAGCAAATAACGAAGGAGATATGATCATTTTACGAAAAGGGGTCAGTGCAGGAAAAATTCTGTCGGTAGTGTATGACGCAGCCTGCGTCACCACGACGCAGCCTGCGTCCTATTCGGACAGGTATGAGTCACACAATCTCCACAATTTCACTTACGGCATAACACAAGTATCATCTATCATCACAATTCATCAATTCTCATATCAATTAACAACTAACAACAACCAACAACAACAACACAAGTCCTAAGCATACTAACCATAATCTAAATACGGTTTCTATCCTAGAAATCACATAAAACACGTAAATGATATCGAGTAACCCTTCACCGTTACCTTTTCGCGTCTTTAAACGGTTTCTAAACCTCCTAGTCTCCACCTACATAAAATTAGATAATAAAAGATGAATATCATTCACCTTGAGAAAGACGGATAATTTAAAAAGCGAGAAAGACGGTAATATTATTACCAATACGGATAGAGGAAGCTAAGAGGGGAAGAATAAGACAAACTTACGTGAATTTCAATAAGAAACGAAGGAGATACGGTGATTCAAAGATGGATCAAAATTGGAGGCAAGGTTTTTGGTGTTTATGGTGAGGAAGAAGAAAGGGTTTTGGTTTGTGTTAGTGTTAGAATGAATTAGGTTAAGGTTAGGAGGGAGTATAAGTAAAGGGTGAGTCGGAAAAGTCAAAAAAAAGTCAAAGACGGCTTAAAAGTCAAGAAAAGTCAAAGACGACTTAAAAGTCACGAAAAGTCAAAGACGACTTAAAAGTCAAGAAAAGTCAAAGACGACTTAAAAGTCAAGAAAAGTCAAACTCGCCTTAAGGCGGGATTCTCATGGAATCTCGCGGAAATTCCAAATACAAACTCGGAAATTCTAAATTCGGCTCAGAACATAAAATTCTAAATTAAATCTTAAATTTGCTTAAAGGTATCCGTAAAATATTTTCACTAGAAAAATAGGGTACATTTCCGGGTGTTACAATCACCCCTCCTTTTAAAAAGTTTCGTCCTCGAAACTTGCGAATAGAAAACTAAAGTATCAAGGATAAGAATCAGTTTTCAAAATTAATACGAAAACTTTTATAAGGGAAAATATTTATGAAACGAGGTTCATCTAGAAAACGTTTTAAAGAAGCATGTTCATAAGTGTGAAACTTTACTTACGGATCTCAAGAATGCTCGTCGCGAACGAGAACTCTAATTACCCAAATCAAAGCAATGTCGAAATAGTGAAATCGAAATTCAAAACAACGTTAGTCAATGCAGGACTAGTTATCAGACGTCTCCAATAACAAGTGCAAACATCCAACCAAACGAAAAATCCAAATATAAAAGAGAAAGAAATCTATTTTCTCCAAAAAGAGAGTACAAAATACATCTTTAGACCCCTTTGAAAAGTTAATTTAGAAACACAATATGGAAATTTGAAGGTTTCTCAAAGATAAAATCAAAATAAGTACACATTACACGTACATAGAGCGACTCGAGCATCACAAACACAATTCAATGAATGAAAATGTATACAAAACACGCAAAAACAAAACAAATCGAACTCCTAGGGATAGGAAGATGACAATAAAATCGGCAGGAAGATCTACAAGAATTCGATAGTACTAACTCTACTAATAAACCAAATCCTCAAGAGAATACAAGTTACCCATTTTGCAACTCATCATTTTCAATCATCCGAATTCCTACAAAAATACTTCATAATCATGAAACTTCGAGTAACAAATCCCAATTATTCAAATCCAATTAGAATCTACTGAGGTCCATCGGCACGGTAGACTCCACGACTAACAATCCACATGAAAGATTTATTACGAACTCTAATCTTCTTAGTTACATCAAAACTCTTACTAGAAACTACCAACAAAAAATTTATCTATGGAAACATGATCGCTAACAACCACAAGGTAAAAGAGGCTTACTATGAAATCCTTTGATCCACTTTATTCCAAAATTCATTATCCTATGTTATTAACAATGAACTTTCTCATCTTCAAAAGTTAAAATACAAATCCTCAAAAGATCTTAGTCACACAATCTCATTCCACTTAACTTTTGCCAATCATAGGGCAATGCGACCGTAAATCAATTTATTTAGCTCCTTCAAACTCTCAATACATCGGTTTTCGCTTATGACAATATTCCTCAAGTTTGGTCATCTCATCCAAATTCCACAAGGTAATTATTCCCGTTAGGGTCCAACATTTAAAGACCACAATTTCCCAAGTAACACTTAAAGAATCACTTAAATTCTTAACCACAACTACCAACTATCATTATGCTTATTTCGATCCTCAAAACGATATTGCAACATTAAGCTTTCATAGTCTAAAACCACTAGGAGAGTTTCATCCTAAGCTATCCTCAAATCCTTATAATCATCTAAACATGAAACTAGTTTAATAGGACGGTTAGGTACCATATTCGAAACTTCTTCAAAACACACCTACTAACCCTTACGTTAGCTAATAAGAAAAACTACCTCTCAAGAGAGTAGGGATAAAAGAACATGATACAAGGAACATTAGGAAGCGTCACTAAAGACTACGATAAGATGAAAAAGGCGAAGGCGAAAAAGGAAAACGAGGTTGAGGAAGAGACAAAGCAGATAGTAGAGTTATGAAGATATTTGAGTAAGAAAGAAAGTACGAGCTTGTAATTTCTTAAAGATCAATCTTGACAAAAACATTCAAGAATGGAAATGAAAAGGAATGATGGCACGAGTAAGGGTTTAAGATTTAATCCACAAAGTTTCTCCTTTCAGACTTAGGGTGATAGTAAAGCAACTTAATTATTCCTTTACAAAGGCCTCTTACAAGGGACCATCATATCACGTACAATCATCAAAGTAAGGTACACCTAGATTTGATAAATCGACTACAACTGTGACAACCCTCGCCAATGCGGAAATATAAAACATACAAGCATGTGAATTATATAGCGGAAATGTGAAGTTTTAAAAACTTTTATACATGCAAGTTAAAGAAAACGAGGAGTGTCAAAATATTACAAACTAAGTGCGGAAAATAACAAAGAGACGGAGTCTCTCAAAATGTTAACAAAGAACAAGTGTTTAGCAAACAAGCTAAAATCGTCTAGAGGTGAAACTTCCAGGGACAACGCCCACTAGCTCACACCCGAACCCCAAAATATCATAGCCAAAAAGTCATCCATTGCAAGCAACCTGTTCATTCATGAAAAACATGAACGCCACAGTCAGTGGGGAGTAACTCCGGGTTCTCGCTATATCACATTAAACGTACATATAAGGAAATACCAAAGTAAAATCATGCATATATAGATATACATGTGAGTTACAATAAGAATAGATAGGCAATCATATATATAATGATAAGATCATGTGGAAATCAAATCCGTAACCATCATGTTATTCAAAGACTCAAGGAAGACACTCTTAGGCAACCGAATACGCTCACTAGGGCTTGCATCTCACCGTTAGCGGTATAAGATTGATAAGATTGAGACTCGACAGACAAACCAAGTCAAGTCATGCGATGATCACAATAAATCCAACATATTATCATCCATTCACGAACTAAGACATTGACGGTGTCCAATCATGCAATGACCATGAACAATATCATGAAATCACGCATTCAAAGACGACAACACAAGACGACAACTCTCACGGTAAATGAAACGCACTAGCATCGTGTACATGGCAAGTATGATTAAAAGGCATCCACGGGATCACATTTCCCTGAACTCATACGCGATGCTTACATTTCGCCTATGTAGACTATTTCCTCCTGGTAGCACGACGATAATAATACGGTCCTAGTCTAAACCTGGCCAGGATCTCGGAATAAACGTTTTCCGATTCGACATGCGATGACGTTTCGCATCCAAGACTCGGTCTTACAATAGACGCCGAGTACCCCAAATTCGGTAGATCAATTCACGAAAGAGGCGGAAAACGAGCTCAAGCCTCATAACATGCGGTACGCTACATGCAAATAACACCACCTCGCAAGTACACAACATTTGACGGCCGGGTCGATCAACGCATAGCGTTCAACTCCCAACAACGTCGTCGTATGCCCACTAACACATGCATTTAAGCAGTAGGATACCTCTCCGTTCCGACATTCCAGCCTTACGAACGGGAAGGTAGCCAAGGGAATGAGAGTACAAAGCACTAGACAAAATAGTGCTCAAACCGTATCATTTGTAAAAACCGACTCAAAGTGGGACATAGCAAAAACCGACACAAAACATGTGATACAAGCGAATGAAATATCATATACCCAAAACATGAATATTATAAGACTCTACGTAAAATTATACGATAAACGGATCATGCGAACTATTATAAACTACGAGTTTTAGAAATTATAGGAAACACATACAGCAGTGTTCCAGGCCGGTCAGGAGGGAGGCGGCCGGTGGGCCGGCTCAGAGCACAAGGCAAAAACAAAAATCATAGAAAATAGGGGAATGTAGTCTAGGCCGGTCAAGAGGGAGGCGGCCGGTACCCCGGCTCGGGGCACAACACTAACAAACACAAAAATCACAAGTTTGGAAATTATCAAAACAAGGGTCTACTTAAAACGGTCATAACTAGAGTTCTAGATATGGGAATGCATAAATTTTAAGTCGAGATGATAGCTTATCTTCTTACGGTTCCAACGAGTGGTCACAAGCCCAAAACAAGCAAGTAACGAAGGAGATATGATCATTCTACGAGAAAGGGTCGGTGCAGTGAATTCCCAGCCGGGCACTAGACCAGCAGCCGGTCCTTCGGCCAGGAACCCCATTCCACCCGAGAACAACAAACACCATTTCTATCATTTTCCATTCTCCTAATTCACTTCTAATAATTATCAACAATCAATATTGATCATCAACAATCATCAAATAACAACCATCATAAATCATAACATGATTCCTAAGCTTTTAATCGTATTCGAAATACGATTTCTAACGTATAAAGCATGCAAAACACGTAAATGATACCGAGTAACCCTTCACCGTTACCTTTACGCGTCTTTAATCGATTACTAAGCCTTCCTAGTAGTCTCCACCTACAATTAGGTAATAAAAGATGAATATATTTCACCTTGAGAAAGACGGATAATTTAAAAAGCGAGAAAGACGGTAATTTTATTACCAATACGGATAGAGGAAGCTAAGAGGGGAAGAATAAGACGAACTTACGTGAATTCCGTCAAAGAACGAATGAGCTACGATGTTTCAAAGATCGAAAAGATTATGGAGGCAAGGGTTTTTGGTTTGCTTAGTGATGAAGAAAAGTGTTGGTGTTTGTGTTGAATGAAATAGGTTAAGGAGTATGAGGGAGTATAAGTAAAGGGTGAGTCGGAAAAGTCAACGAAAGTCAAAGGCGGCTTAAAAGTCAAGAAAAGTCAAAGACGACTCAAAAGTCAGTCTAGAAAAGTCAAAGACGACTCAAAAGTCAAGAAAAGTCAAAGACGACTCAAAAGTCAAGAAAAGTCAAAGACGACTCAAAAGTCAAGAAAAGTTAAACTCGCCTTAAGACGGGATTCTCATGGAATCTCGCGGAAATTCCAAATACGAACTCGGAAATTCTAAATTCGACTCGAAACTTTAAATTCTAAATTAAAACTTAAATTTGCTGAAAAGTTCCGTAAAATATTTCTACTAGAAAAATAGGGTACATTTCCGGGTGTTACAATCACCCCACCTTTTAAAAAGTTTCGTCCTCGAAACTTGAGAGTAGAAAACAAAAGTATCAAGGACAAGAATCGGTTTACAAAATCAACACGAAAGCTTTTACAAGGGAAAACATTTATGAAATGATGTTTTTCTCGAAACGGTTTAAGGAAAATTTTCATAAGTGTGAAACTTTACTTACGGATCTCAAGAATGCTCGTCGCGAACGAGAACTCTAATTATCCAAAAAGCAAAGTCGAAATAGTGAAATCGAAATTCAAAACAACGTTAGTAAGTGCAGGACTAGTTATCAGACGCGTCTCCAATAACAAGTGCAAACATCCAACCAAACGCAAAATCCAAATATAAAAGCAAAAGAAATCCATTTTCTCCAAAAAGAGGGTACACAAACCATCTTTAAAACTTCTTTGAAACGTTAAATTAGAAATATAATATGGAAATTTGAAAGTTTTATCAAAGATAAAATCAAATAACAAGACATTACACGTACATAGAGCGACTCGAACATCGAAAACACGAATCGAGATACTAAGAGATACGTCCAACGAGTAAAAAGGATAAAAAAGGGAAGGATTGAAAAGTAGCGAATTGAGTAAGGATCAATTTGAGGGAAAAGAGAGGAATGAATCACAAAACTATCTTCCATCTATGACAATTCAAATGTCGATCGCAACTCGACATCACTAACTCCACGAGTAAACTAGTCCTCAAGAGAGTGCAATATATCCTCAACATTTTCAATCATCAGATTCTTACCAAAATATTTCATAATCATGACACTTCGAGTAACAACTCCCAATTATTCCAATTCAATTAGAATCTTCTAAGGTCCATCGGCACGGTAGACACCACAACTAACAACCACAAGAAAGATTCATTACGAACTCTAATCTTCTTAGCTCCATCAAAACTCTTATTGGAAACCATCATCAAAATATTTATAATTAGGGAAACAAGACCGCTAACAACCACAAGGTAAAAGAGACTTACCATGAAATCCTTTGATCCAATTTATTCCAAAATTCATTACCCTAAATTATTAACAATGTACCTTCTCATATTCAAAAGTTAAAACACAAATCGAGGTGATAGCTTATCCTCTTACGGTTCCAACGAGTGGTCACAAGCCCAAAACAAGCAAGTAACGAAGGAGATATGATCATTCTACGAAAAAGGGTCGGTGCAGTGAATTCCCAGCCGGGCACTAGACCGGCAGCCGGTCCTTCGGCCAGGAACCCCATTCCACCCGAGAACAACAAACACCATTTCTATCATTTTCCATTCTCCTAATTCACTTCTAATAATTATCAACAATCAATATTCATCATCAACAATCATCAAATAACAACCATCATAAATCATAACATGATTCCTAAGCTTTTAATCGTATTCTAAATACGATTTCTAACGTATAAAGCATGCAAAACACGTAAATGATACCGAGTAACCCTTCACCGTTACCTTTACGCGTCTTTAATCGATTACTAAGCCTTCCTAGTAGTCTCCACCTACAATTAGGCAATATAAGATGAATATACTTCACCTTGAGAAAGACGGATAATTTCAAAAGCGAGAAAGCCGGTAATTTTATTACCAATACGGATAGAGGAAGCTAAGAGGGGAAGAATAAGACGAACTTACGTGAATTCCGTCGAAGAACGAATGAGCTACGATGATTCAAAGATCGAAAAGATTATGGAGGCAAGGGTTTTTGGTTTGCTTAGTGATGAAGAAAAGTGTTGGTGTTTGTGTTGAATGAAATAGGTTAAGGAGTATGAGGGAGTATAAGTAAAGGGTGAGTCGGAAAAGTCAACGAAAGTCAAAGTCGACTTAAGAGTAAAGAAAAGTCAAAGACGACACAAAAGTCAAGAAAAGTTAAAGACAACTCAAAAGTCAAGAAAAGTCAAAGACGACTCAAAAGTAAAGAAAAGTCAAAGACGACTCAAAAGTCAAGAAAAGTCAAAGACGACTCAAAAGTCAAGAAAAGTTAAACTCGCCTTAAGACGGGATTCTCATGGAATCTCGCTGAAATTCCAAATACGAACTCGGAAATTCTAAATTCGACTCGAAACTTT
>JAIUZE010073482.1:0-51571 GCA_022085475.1 Heliosperma pusillum | reverse complement strand
ACAACAACGTGATGAGGTATTTAATTTAATCAACTCTCTTTATATTTTAAGTTCTACTATCGCCTCATCATTGAAAGAGCAACTTAATTTAGTTAGCCACATGTAGGTTGTGAAAGGTAGCACACCGCATCATTTCCCCAAGCTGAAAGAGGTCAGGAGTCTATCCTGTACTAAATTTCATGGGAACGTTTACATGGAAAAAGTACGAACGGTGGCGATGCTGGAGCTTTATAAGGAGGCTGAGAGACGCATAGCAAGCGAGCAATTAATAGTTATTCCGCTCGAGAATGATATTGTAGGGGTAGAACGCCAAGCAATGCTGGATTGGAAAACGCTAGCCGTTTGGGCTGGCCTTGACGAGATTGATGTCCAACACCTATATGTTTGGATGAAGTAAGTTTCTTAATAAATTAAATCATGCAGTATTCTAATATTCTGACTAAGTAAGATATAGTGTTTATAATATCGGAATTAAAACCGGCATGTAGGTACTTGAACGCGGTTGTGATCCCCGCCGAGACCAATATTAATCCACTTCCTCAATACGGATTCATGTGCCCAAATGTTTTATCTATGCATATCGAGATGTTTTCGTATGAAGAACGTGTAAATTATATTGCTGGGGAGTTGGCGAAAAACAATAAGCTCATTTTTGCCCCTTATAATGAAGCCGGGTAATATATAATTAATATTACGATTCCAAATACAATTGCAGTTTTATATTTTTGGTTATGATGCATGTTGTGCTTGTTAATAATGATGTGTCTCTCGATCTCTAGGAGACATTGGGTGCTAGCAGCGATAAATCCGACCACGAAGAAAGTATTTTGGTTGGACTCTTTGCATGGACAACCATCCGAGACCTTTAAGAAGTTGATTATTAAGTAAGTTTATAATACTGATGATGATTTGGCACATAATATTACGTTTCATTTATTATTATTAAGTAAGTTTATGTGACTTTCGGCCTCTTTCCTTTTTTAAAGGGCCTTTGAGAAGAAAAGAGCAACAACCGGCGATCAACCGACAGAATATTCTGATGATGGCCCTACTTTTATTACGATAACAGGGGTACGTACGCGCAAATACAATATATACCTTAATAATTAAGTGCCTTAAACTAATTACGCATATACATCTGTCTTTTTTAATTACGCATTAAACTAATTGGTAATTGCCTTCTCGTCTCTTCGTTTATTATGTAATAATAGGTTCCTAAACAGCCGGATAGCATCCAATGTGGATACTACGTTTGTCGTTTCATGTTGGAGATTATTAGGCGAAGATATATCAGCATTCCAGAAAGAGTTAGTAGTTTAATGTATCTATTATTTACTTTTTTTCATTAGAGCTGATATCTTTTCTGCTATATATATATGATCGATGTTGCTAATTATGTATGATATGCCTATACTGTTGTTACCGTACTGATCGATGTCTTTTATTTGTTTTATCCGCAGTATTCAATCAACACGCCACATGTCCCTGAGTACACTAAGCACAATATAGACGAGGTAAGGGACTTGTTGGGCAAATACGTCCTTGATGAACAAACAAAGAATAAATGAAACTTAGATTATTTTGGAAGCAGATAGGGAACTTTAATTTGTATGTAGAAGTCATTAATTAGAGCGAGTTGTAAGTATGAATTGCTCTGAAAGAGATCATTTTGGTTGTATATATCATCTTGCTGCTGCTGTACATGAATTGCCCTGTACATGAATTGCCCTGTACATGAATTGCTCTGATTTATATATAGATATATCATTTTGCTGCTTTTGAAATTGGTTTATGATGCGTACTGCTGCTACTGCTGCTGATTTATGCAGGATTTTAACTGGTGGCATGGGAACAAATTTCAATTTTTTCAAAAACAATAATAAAAATAATAACAACGGTTTTTCAAAATTCATTAAAAGCGTTGTAACATATTTCCTACCAAAACTTATCATACCTTTAACAACGGTGTATTATAGAATACCTGTTGTTATTAAAACTTTCCACAACGGCTTCTTTATTATACTCCGTTGTAATTAACAATATTCACAACGGGTTTGAAAAATTAAAGCGTTGTTATAATCCTTCCCACCAAAATTAATCATACCTTTAACAACGGTTTAATTTCATAGAACCGTTCTCGTATCTTTCCCACCATAATTATTCACACGTTTTAACAACAGTTATCTAGTAATAACAACGACTTATTACCGTTTTTAAAACTATTCACAACGGTATTTTCATTAAATCGGCACCGTTGTTAAAACCTTTAACAACGGAGGCTTTAACAACGTCCGCTTTTTAATATTACAACGGTTTTTAACCGTTGTCATAGCCTGTTTTTGTAGTAGTGTATGATTAGAATCTTTCACATACTTTTTCTTCTATAAATAACCTCCTTATTTCTCATTTATTGTCAAGACTTTTAAGAGCATTTATTGAGAAACTTTTGCAAATTATTTCTGAGTTTAAAGCTTTGTTTTCAAGTGTTTGCAAAATTGTTTTTAAGTTTTAAAGTCTTCAAAATCGTTTTTCAAAAGAGCTGTAATTCTCCGTGTATCAGTTCACTGCACTGTGACATCTAAGTTTGTTCCATGATCTCGTGTTTAGGTCTTAATTGTGATCTCCATGTTCATTAAGTGAACGATTGAGATTAAAGACTCTGTAAACCTGTGAGATAGAACACATAAACTCTTGAAGCGGAGTAACTTTAAGTTTGAGTGCAACCGGGGTTGGTTGGGGAGTTATTTTCATTGTAAGGGGTTTAGTAAGTTTGAGTAAATTTTCTAAACAAGCAATAAAATAACGTTGGACGTAGGCTTCGGAGTAGAAGCTGAACCAATTTAAAAATATCGTCTTGTTTGTTTATTTACTTTTACATTCCGTTGCTTATTATTTACTTACTACTCATCTCGTTATTTTGCCTGCGCCACAGTCTTCCATACTGTGACGTATTGCATATCTCGCTGCTTTGTCTGTGTCACAGTCCTTCATACTGTGACTCAGATCTACGGCTACTTCTTGTGAACTTAAATTCAATTAAGCTTCTCAAGTCTCATACTTAATTGTTCTTGCTTGTGTTATCAAATAACCAAGTTAAGTAGAAACATTTAAAAGTACACCTAATTCACCCCCTCCCCCTCTTAGGTGTTAATCGTTCTTAACTCTTCAATTTATTTATATATATGACGGTAAATAAATAATTATAACGACGAAAGCTTCCGAAATCTACTAGCATTATAACGGATCCTATATAAAACTTACGAATAAAATAATATAAACTATTACTTATAACGACGAAGGGTCCCAAAATCATACTAGCATTATAACGGCTCTAATACAAAACTTACGGATAAAATAATCTAAACAATTACTTATCCTATCCTTTTATTTCTTTTATGTATAAGACGGTAAATAAATAATTATAACGACGAAGGGTCCCGAAATCATACCTTACTATTTAGGTTGATATTGGGTAAGTATTGTTGTCATAAGTCATAACTACTGTGTTTCACTTGATACTACACGATCTATCTTTACCCTCGCCCAAATCCCCAGCCCTCTTCCTATCTTTTCTTTTGTTTTTCACTCGTCTGATTTTGTGTACTCCCTATAAATGCCAAGGCTTTTAATTACCTTTTGCCTCTAGGAGTTTCAGTAGGTCTTGCTTGCGACGGATCGGATCTTGCGACGGGTATTTTGTGAGAGGAAATGGGTAGAGGGGACAAGGTGGGCACCCCCCATGTGCTTCTCCACTCACCCTTGATGGGTATTTTGTGAGAGAATATGGTATCCGTCTTAAGCTTGCGACGGATAGTATCCGTCACAAATGAGAATTTGGGTAGGAGTTTAGATGTGTGAGAATGATTAGCTTTGGTGAGTCATTTCCTAGACACACGTGGGGAGTACTTAGTGTAATTTATTTGATTTCCTTTTTTTTCTTTTTCTTTTTTATAGTTATCTAGTAAAATTTACGTCATAAGAAAATTTAACGGGTTACTTTTTATACTAGTCCTGACATATTTACTTTATACGAGTTTATTCTACAGCGTCTCGGATAGTCCTATTATTATATATATTTTCAAGATTATTTTATTCGGTGTATTACAGGTAAGTTTGCTTATAATGAGCGCTTATAGTGAATAGTCATGTGGATTATGTTGGTAGGGTTTTTCAAATACAAAGTTGTGTGCGAAGTAATGTGATTAACTTCAGATAATGGAATGGAAAAAGCATAATTACCTTAAAGAGAAGAAAAAGATTTGAATGGGGATAATTAGTAGAAATGTGAGAGATTGACATAAGATGACTTGTACATTTGTACTTTGGGAAGGGGAGGGAAGGGAAGATGTTGAACACTTGAACATAGCATAAGGGTATAAATGTATAATGGAGACAAAACAAAGATTTTGGAGGGAAATTTTAAAGTGAATGGAATATGAGACTTTTTTTGTCTGGATTCTCTTAAGGTATTAATTTTTGATCGAAGTAGGAGTCTAAAGTATCAGTTTTTAAAAAACGTTTTGATAAGGTATTATTTTTAAAAAGTGAAACATATAAGAGTATTTTCAACAATTAATCTTATAGATAACTATAAATTAAATGAATACGGATATAGTCATATAGATATAGCTAGACCTAACAAAACTTACCCAACCGAACACTCGAACTCAAGACCCGAAATCCGAATTGTCACGAGCCACTATAACCCGACCCGAATGTTAACTGACTCGAAAATGACTTGATCCCGAATTAACCCGTTCCTATCCAAAATCAACAAACCCGAAGTGAAATTGTGTATTTGAGATTGAATGAAATAAGTACTCCGTATTATTTAATTTTCAAGCAGCCATGGAGTATTGAGTCAAAGGAATTTGAAGATGCGGATAATTGACAATCTGGATATCCCTACAAAAAAAAATGTGTTTAATGATAGTGAGATTGGGCCGTTGATGATAAACAAAGATTAAGTGGGGTTATTTCACATTGGTTGTCACTTGTCAGATAAACCCACATGATCCACACTTTGTAATTTGTATTAGTGCATCCATCCAAATATACACAGCATCTTTGTTCCTCTTTTGTGCATAAAGAATTCTTCTTTTGTTGAAATTTCTGACTTTGATCCAAAGCTGTATCCCAACTTTCAATCTAAGGGCTTTTTGGTCCTACATTATAAAATATGAACTTTTCAAAAATAAAAATTCCACCAAAAGTTAATCGTAACTAAAGACGTTTTCAATTAACAATAAACTTTTATTATATTCTTTAGAATAAGCTTTTGTAAAACGATTTCTTAATATCACATTGTAAAGTCATACTTCGTATTTGTAAATAGACCTGGTAAACGAGTCAATCAGGTTGGATTGGCTATTTAGGGATGGGGTGGTTCGAATTTGCAAAAATTCGGATTGTGTCAGGTCGGGTCATTTCGGGTTTAGATTGGGGATAACGAATAGTAAGCGATAATAAATATTATAGCCATGTTGAATAGGGCAAGGTCAATTCAAGTCTCGGATCCTCAATTTAGATGCGGGTTGAGTACAAGTCGCCCCATGTTATTCGTACTCGTATCGGGTTAATTTTGCCCGGTCTATGACCGTAAATCGATCTGTAATCAACTCGAAATAACCCGCTAATGTACCTTTTTGACAAAACATTGGGCCAATCAAAGTTTGGTGACAAAGTCATTATTTTTCCAATGTAAACTCCCCATTTCACCCTTATCCAATCTACCCAGTGTTTACATTTTCAAAAACTCTCTTTCCAATTCCATCACTCTCACTCTCACTCTCACTCTCATACCTTCATCTTCATCCCTAGAAAATATATTCACAACACAAATTACTCAAATAAACCCAAGGAAAAAAAATGAGCTACAAAAAATACGAGATAATTCACCAAACTGCTTGGTCAACAAACCCTTTCTTTCTCTCTCCTCCATTTCCTTCTTTCTTCCCTTCTGATGACCTCACCATCACCCCTCTTGACGTCATCACCCCACCCGTATTCGACCCGTTTCTCATGGATCTGATCCAGATCGAAGAAACGACGCCGTTCTACAAACGGGTCGTCAAGACAACCCAAACCCGGAAACCCACCCCGACCGAGTTATACCTCCGGTCAATATCGGACCGGGTCTGCTCGCTCGAGTCCCGGTTCGATCGGCTGCTGGCATTGAAGGAAAAAGAGAATGAGAAGGAGAAGGAGAAGGAGAAGAAGAAGAAGTTGAAGGAGGTGGATAGGAAGTACACGTGGACGGCTGAGATTAAAGGAGGTGAAGAGAGGAAGTACACGTGGAAGGCAGAGATTGAAGGGAAGAAAGGTGAGAGAAAGTATGAATGGAGTAGTGAGGTTAAAGGAAAAGGTGGTGATGATGATGTTAAGAAGTACACGTGGAAGGCTACTATTGGTGGAGATAAGAAGAAGGGTAAAAAGGAGAAGAAGAAGACTGAAGGTGGAAGTGGGGCCCGCATTGTTGAGATTGAGGATGATGAGCCTGTTTTTGATCACCATAGGGCTCTTGTTTTGCGTCAGGTAATGGAAAGTGTTGTGTAAAACCGTCTTAAGTGGGATTTTCATTATGTTATGAGGTTCATTTAATGATAATTAGTATAATAAATATTCCGAATAGAATACGTCTCAATCATTTGTTTACTTTATTTTGTAAGGACTGTGTAGTATTTTAATGGAAGTTAAACAAATGATTGGGAATGTAGTACTATGTTATGTGACGGTCAAGAGTCAAGAGTAACTTGTTAGTTGATTATTGTGATTAAAGTGTACTTTGTGTGATTATGTATTATTAATGGGTGGTGACTGGTGAACTTTGTTTTTTTTTTTTTTTACAGTAGGATTGGTATATTTACTTTTAAAAAAGGGTAAATAAAGTTCAAGTTTTACTAGATCTTATGGTCTTGAGTAAAGGATTTGCAGTGTTTGGTACTGATTAACTAAAGAATATAGCTTTGATCTAGATGTTAGTTGGATTGTTGATGTTTGGTGGTAAATCGAGTTGATTTGTTTGTTAATTTGATATACTCATTTAATAATAATGGAGATAATGACTTGGTTGTGTGCATTTAATCGTCTCGTACAAGAAGACTCACTGTTTATTTAGTTGTAATCAGTAATGTGGATAATGTTGCAATCGTAGTTTGCGTATATGAGAGTCTGTGATCGCGTGAGGTGTGATATTTGATGCTAGATGAGTGAAGTTGTAAACTTTATGGCAGCTTTGTTGATCGCGGATATTAGCGGTGACTTGTATGTTGAGATTTTAGGTGTTGTGATTGGGTTATGTTGATGACTTTGGTGAGGTGTAAGCTGCGTTTGATTGTGTTTACTTAAGTTGGTGTCCTGAGACCTCAACTTAATAAAGAAGGACTTGAAAGTCGAGAGAGCATTGTTGAGGGGTCACATTATAGTCTGTGTGGGATACCATTTGATATACAAAGTCAGTACTTTAATGAATTGTTAGGTTTGCTAGATATTTATGTTAGTAAAGATCTTGGACTTTTAATGCTGCCAATTGCTGTTCTAAATTTCAGATTTTTTAGCTCAATGTTTTGTCCTTCAATCCCGCTATTAAGTTTTGTAGAAGTTGAGGGTTTGTGAAGAAGACGTTGTTATTTTCCTATCCTTTGACGTCTAATTGTTGTTTTTGTAAAGCAAGTGATTGTTTACGTCATTGATTTGTTCTATTTTGCTCCAGGCTTTTGCAAAAAGACCTGCCAAAAACAAGGGGAAAAAGAAGGAGCTATCGCCCTTGGACGCTGTTGTTTTGATCCAGAAGACCTTCAGGGCTTATCTTATTCGTAGGTCACAGGCCCTTCGTGCTCTACGAGAGCTGGCGATCGCAAAGAGTAAGTTGAAGGAGCTGAGGGCATCCTTCCACAACTTCACTTTCCGTAGTTGTATATCCCGTGATGCTGAGCAGCGTCAGAAGTTTTCGGAGAAGATCATTGTCCTGCTTCTCACTGTGGATGCTATCCAGGTGAGATCTCATATGCCTGTTTTAATTAGCATAGTAGTCATAGCACCCAAGTTTATACAAAACTGAGAGATGGTCCCTTAGGTGATCTTTAGTGAGAATTGTGTCAAAAGTTGGACTGTTATTTCGGAATAAAAAAGAATTGTAACAAGTTTTGCGAGCTATTGTTTCGTTTCGTCATTATCAAAAACAGATAAAAAGTTGAAAAAAGAACTTCTAAATCCTAATCAAGTTAAAATATGTTTTCTCCGTACTTCTAAAGATGAGAACTCCAATAGCTCGTATATCACTATGGATTACCCTTGTTATTGGGCAAAAATTTTCGAGAACCCTTCCTCTCTGAAAAGGCTAATAGTTCCATTTGTTAGCATTTCTCTGTGAACAATTTCCGCACAATCTATTATTGCCGTTTGTATGATACTATCTTGTTGATTTTTGGATGATCAGGGTGTGGATATGATGGTGAGAGCTGCAAAGAGGTCAATGGTAGATGAGCTAGAGGCAATGCTCGACGTGGTGGACCCACAGCAACCTGGCAGATCACTTTCAATGAGGAGAAGGACCTTCGACATGCCTAGCGGTGCCATCCAAAAAGAAATAGCAGAAGGTGTTGCTCAGGTTGTCCAAATGCTAGATGAAGAACACGCAACCTTCGAGGCTTGTGTCTAATAATAAACCAGACTTTGCTGCGCGATAGAGTCCATTTCATTCAGCTTCTTGTTGTTGTATCTTTATAACTTACAACAGTTGAATTTCCAGCCTGAACACTTCAGTACTTAGTCCGTGTTTATGTTTTTAGAAGCTATGGCTTCTTGAGAGGAGTTTTCTGCTACTTGTGCCAACTGTTGCTTTGATTGTGTTAATCTAATATCGCTTGAACTTTTCAAATCTTCGTATCTTCTACATGGTGATTTATAGTTGTTTATAAGCTTAGCTGGTTCGTATCTTCCCACTTGCTCTTCCACTTGCAGTTTGTGAATTGTGAGACGTCTTTTTGAAGTGATGAAAAGTACTCGTCTTTAATGAGATGCACTGTTTTGAAACCCCTCAATGTCGAGCATCCCTGATTTTGGTTCCACTTTGATCTCTCCAGTCATACAAAATTTGAAATTGCTCTCAAAGAACCGTTATAATATACTCCGTACTTGTGTAAGACCGCCTTGCACAAGTGTTTGTGTATGTCGTGACAGAAAAAAAAAACAAGCTCAGTTGCGCCCAAGAGTCATCTTTCATCAGAGAGATATGGCGAACCCAAAGTGCCAAAGTTGGCGCAAGAATCATCATAGCTTGTAAATGCACCAGCCGGGAATTGAACACGGGTCTGTACCGTGGCAGGGTACTATTCTACCACTAGACCACTGGTGCTTGTTGAATTGTTCGCTGCTGACATATTATAAATACTGATATTTAACGTGAGCGTATTTCTAAAGAAGTAATTTACAGTAGTGCGCATTGCATTTCTGAATAAGCTTTGTGGCTTTTGTACTTGTACAAGGTATTTTTTTGGGTAAATCTACCATTACTGATCTTCCATCTTCACTCAACTTCTATTTTCCATTTAATATTACTAATCGTTATAATATACTAGTATGAGTTCTGCAAGCTCTTACATTGCATGTGGCAATTAACTTTTAAATTTTTTAAATGTGAAAAATAGAATATAATCAAAACATGATAATAATTACATGAAGAATGTTGCAACTAGAGAGCCTTTAGCAATTGTATAGCCTCAGGCCCTCAATCTACTTAACCAAACTCTATCTTTCTCATTACAAGGCATTCTAATTTTGTTCTGCATTCTAGCCTTGGCCGCACGAACGATCTCTGTTGCTAATACATTCGGTATGGTCAACATCATGTTGATCCTACACTGATTCCTTTGGAGCCAGATGAAGTAAAGACAACAGTTACACAGCATTCCATAGCATCGCCTCTTCCTTTTTTATCCTCTCAATTGTATGCTATCAGCTATTGGACTCGACAGACTGATACGCGCGCGTACCAGTCCCATTCCTGAATCTGTTGAATGACCAGGCTGCTATACCTGCAATTCAAGAACATATGTTCATGCGTTTCACTTTCAGCCACACAGAGGCAACAAGCATCCTCATTGTAAACTCCTATCTTCATCAGCTTGTTCTTGACATTTTGACCTTTATTCATAATCATCCAAGTAATCATAGAAGATAATAAATACATGGGATGATTATGGTATCAAACATTACTTCTTGAAAAATCAACGTTTAACGTAACGTTTTTAACGTAACGTTACCTATAAAGTTTCTTATATAATAAGTATACTAATGATGTATGTTCGTTATTTATATATTCAACTTAAAAATTAAGAAATAAATAACTTATTGTTAAACTCTATTTTTTGAGTATAAAAGAATGATACAACTATTTGTATTTATATAATTGTGTAACAATCAAATTCAAAGCCATAAGTTTTTAAGCTTATAACTATTTATCTTTTTTTATAGGAAATATTATATTAAACTTATCTTTCTCCATTCATTTTATTGATTGTTTTAAAATATTGCAAGTAAATTAAGAAAATGTTAGTCTTTAGTTAAATGTAATTATTGATATTTAGAAATATAAATAATTATTTTTGACCAATCTAATTATTTAAATTACATTTTTTCTTTGTAACACGACTTTTAATATGAAATGGGAGGAACAATAAAATGTATAAGTAGATGTAAACTGTTTTTTTTTCAACAATTTTGATTAATGGTTAAAAATTATGATGTATTTTAGTTTTACTCAAATGTTATGATGCATAATAATTACCTATGTTTGAAGTAAAAAGATTTAATTCTACAACTTATCAAAGAAAATAATTAATTATTTGCTTGTTTGTTGATTCACGATCTTTTTAACACCTGGTTTTATTACGAAGTATAATTTATAAGTTTCCATTTTAGTAGAGATTATCATTATTTATGAAATATTATTAATCACTAATTTAGGTATATTTTGCACCTTTATATTTAAAATTGTAATCTTGTCTTAAATCAAGTTATTATAATATCGATTATGTTAAAATAAACATATGATAATATCTTTTGTTAAGGTCACTATTATATAATCGTCTTTATAAATATTTGCATGATTATTAATTGTCCGTTTATTGATTATGCTAGAATAAAGAACAAATAAGTTTCACTAATGTAGAGATAATAATACAAACTCTTAAGAGCTTTCTAAAATAACAAAACATAATACTACTCAAAAGATTTTGTGTTGATACCTAAGTTTTAAGTATGACTTCTATTTGTAATCATAGGATCGCTATTCCTCCTTATTGTAATTTTACGACGTGAGACAATTATACTATTTATAGGTAGTATATTCACGACACCTATATTACTTTTCAATGTAGATAAATAACATACTAAATGTACACCAAGTATGTGCAAATAATATGATATTCTATACTTTAATGATCGTGTTTTTTCTACCACGAATCTAATTATATCATTTTCATGATTTTTTTTAAATTACTTATTTTGTCAAATGAAACGTAAAGTTTTTATATAAAATTATAAACTTCACTTGAATATAATATTGAAAATTTATATTATAATACTTAAAAGATTCTCCATTTTATTTTTTATATAAAAAAAATATTATTTACTCCGTATGATACTTTTCTAAATTAACTTTTGATAATATAACTTTTTATTATTATTATTTATTTATAGGGACAAAGATATATATACCGTGGTATTTAACAAGTACATTTAGAGATATAAATGTGTTCAATACTTCGATTAGCATATTGTATAAAAATGTTTATACTCTCCAAATTAAAAATTAATATTTTCAAATAAGTAATCTCTCTTTTCCAGTCATTTGTTATCATTAAATATTTGCACGCTTGTCATGATCATTTCATTTCGTTAAATAACTTTACTTGCGTATTTGTAAATATTATAAAATTTTGATATTTTTAATGTACTCATTAAGAAAATTCAAATAAAATAATACATACATATATTTTATGTTGTATATTATATATATGAAATTATATTGAAAAGTCTCTGCAATTATGAACAATGTTTAAAATGCAAATGATAAAAATTGACTTGGAGGTAAGAGTACCGAGTATATTTTAGTGCGTCAAAGTACTTACTATTTTATTTTAGAAATACTTTTTATGGTAAATTGATTATTAACCTATATTTTCATGCAAGTTGTTATCCAATATCAATGCCTACAAATAGTATAATACCTATTTTAGACCCCGTGTAATAAATGCATGATATATAGAATCAATATATATATATATATAAAAGATGCTTTTTTCGAGGCACGTGAGTGGCTCCACCTTTATAGGAACTTTTAAAATAAAAATAAAATTCATACCTATACTTTCCAAGTTATGGTTGAACTCTTAGATTTTGATTATATTTTTTAAATTAATTATTTTCCTAATAAAATTATCTACTTTTCAACATTAAATTCATACATATACTTTCCAAGTTATGGTTGAACTCTTAGATTTTGTTTATATATTTTAAATTAATTATTTTCCTAATAATATTATCAACTTTTCAACTTTTTAGAAACTTTATAAATAAAAATTAAATTCATAACTATTATTTGTCCCACATTGGAAAATAATGTAGATGTGCTAAAAATATTACATATAAATAGTAGAATTGTATCACATCGAAAAAATAATAAATTGGGTAATCTTATGATTATAAATAGGAGTCATCCTTAAACCTTATGTATCAACCCAAAATTTTTGAATCTCGTAAATATTGTCTTAGAGATCTCTTAAAAGTTTGTAGATGTGATGAGTATACTATTTATAAATATATAGTAAAATTATCCCACATCATAAAATTAACATAAGGTAAGTGATCCTATGATTAAATATAAGAATCATTCTTGAACCTTATATAACAAACTTAAATCTTTTAAGTCTCTTAAGTATTGTCTTAGAGATTTCTTAAAAGATTGTGTATTATTATCTTCACAATTGTTAAATTTATATCATCAAAAATTAATTTTAAAAGGTATTATTAAAAAAATTGAAGTATTGTAAAAAAAATTATGAAGATAATATAATTAGATTCGCGGTGAAAAAAACCCTGCAAAGTATTGAAACTCATATTATTTGCACATACTTGGTGTAGTTTTAGTATATTATTTGTCGTACATTAAAAAGTAATGTAGGTGTGGTGAGTATATTCCCTATAAATAGTAGAATTGTCTCACGTCAGAAAATTATCATAAGGTGGGTGATCTTATGATTACAAATAAGAATCATATTTGGAACTAAAGTTTCAACCCAAAATCTTTTGAGCCTCTTACATATTGTCTTACAAAACTCTTAAAATTTGTATTATAATTTTCACTATAGTGAAATTTACATCATTAAAAATTAATTTAGAAAAGTATCATAAATAATAATTTTGATGGTAAATAATTTAATGTGTTATTTATCCCACATTGAAAAAAATAATGTAGGTATGGTGACTCTTGAATACGAGTATATACTACGTATAAATATTAAAATTTATCCCACATTAAAAAATTATCATAAGGTGAAGTGATCATAAATATGATCATCGCACGGGCTTTTAAACTATTTTTTATACTGTTATGTTAATAAATGACTTTAAAAATTTAATAAATGACATTTAAAATATTTTTTTATTATTCTAATATTAATATAACAATTTAGTAACAGTTAAAAAATAAATATTATATGAAAAAAGATGGTGTACTACTTAGTTTGTTATTAGTCCCACATTGAAGAATAATGTATTTGTGGTGAATATATTGTTTATAAATTGTAAAGTGTCCCACATTGAAAAATTATTATAACATAGGGTGATCCAATGATTATAAATATGAGTCATTCTTGAACTTAGGTCTAAACCCACAATTTTTAAGTCTCTTAATTATTGTTATTGAGAGCTCTTAACAAAATGGAATTATAATAGTCACAATAGTTAAATTTACATTATTAAAAAATAATTTAAAAAATTATCATAAATAATAATTTTGATGATAAACTACTTAATGTGCCATTAGTACCACATTGAAAAATAATGTATTTGTGGAAAATATATAGTATGATTATAAATAGGAGTTATTTTAGTCTCTTAAGTATTAGTTTAATGAACCTTTAAAATTTTGTATTATTAACTCCACAATAGTGAAATTTACATCATCAAACTTAATTTAGAAAATTTAGGAAAGTATTATATAAGTAATAAATTTGATGGTGTACTACTTAATAAGTTATTTGTCCACATTGAAATATAATACAAGTGTGGTAAGTATATTACGTATAAATAGTATATTGGTGGTGTTTGGCCTAGCTTTAAAAGTGCTTTTGTAATTGAAAAAGTTGTAGCTATGCCAAACACTATAAATTAGGGAGGTTAAAAACTACTTTCAAAAAGTCAAAAACACAAAGTAACCTCCAAAAGTAGAAGTAAAAAATTACTACTTCTACTTCTACTTTTCACTCAAGCTCTAAAATCCTATAATTTTTGCACATTTTTTTTCTTTTTTTTGCCTACCTTATATATGTTGTACTATAATTGTCGAGTGACTACATAAATTTTGCAAACATAAATTTTAAATATTAACTTTAGTAAAAAAATATAAAAAAAAGTAGAATTTAATGGTTAGGCCAAACATACAATTTTATTAGAAAATGTATTATACAAAAGTTTGGCCAAACAATCAAAACTTTTTCAAAAAGTAGTTTGTGAATAAACTCCTTTTAAAAAGTAAAAGCTCTTTACCATAAGTAAGGCCAAACAGCACCATTGTCTCACATAAAAAAATTATCATAAGCTGGGGTGATCTTATAATTATAAATAAGATTCATCCTTGGAACTTAAATATCAACCCAAAATCTTTTGAGTCTCTTAAATATTATCTTAGAGAGCTCTTAAAAATTTGTATGCACATTAATGAAACTTATGTCATCAAAAATTAATTTAGAAAAATATCATTAAATAATAAAGTGAAAAATATTTTATTTATCAATATACATTTCCTATATTATATTCAAGTGGTGTTTATAATTTTTATATAAAATTTTTTAACATATATTTCACAAAAAAATATTGGGAAAATGAGTATCTTTCAGCTTAGATATTCACACGAAATCTTTTGAATCTCTCAAGTATTATCTTACAGAGATCTTAAAAGTTTGCATTATTATCTCCACCTTAATGAAATTTAGGTCATCAAAATTTATTTAGGAAAGTATCATATATAATAATTTTAATGCTAACTACTAACTATGTTATTTGTCTCACATTGAAAAGAAATGTAAGTGTGGTGAATATATTATGTATAAATAAAAGAATTGTCCCACATCATAAGCTGAGATGATCACGCGATTATAAATAAGAGTCGTCCGTGAAACTTAGAGATGAACCCAAAGTCTTTTAAATCTCTCAAATACTTCCTTCGCCCCGGTCATTTGTTTGTCTTTTTTTAAGAGTATTTTAATCAAATGCAAACAAATGATTAAGACATAGAGAGTATTGTTTTAGGAAGCTCTTAAAATTTTGTATTAATTATGAAAATAATATAATTAGATTCGTGGTAAAAAAAATGCTATCATTACAGTATAGAATTTTATATTATTTGCATATGGTGAATATACTAATAATTATAAATAGTAGAATTGCCCCATATCGAACAATTAGCATAAGGTGAGGTGATCAACCCAAAATCTTTTAAGTTTCTTAAACATTGTCTTAAAAAACTTAATTCTTAGTTACTTTGGATAATTTTTCGAGTCATAATATAGATCAAATATAACTTGAGTCCCGACAAGGTTGGTAACATATGTTTAAAATAGAAGTTGAATCAATATTTGAATATTATTTTAAAAAACAATTAATGAGTATATTTTATTATAGTCTTAAAATTTCAAAAGTTTATTTTTATAGGTTAACTGTTATAGAAAAACATCGAAAAATGACATTAACGTAGACCCGTGCATCGCACGGGCATGAAATCTAGTTTTTTATTATTTTGAATAACTTACTTAAATAATAAAGAAATTTAATTAATTGTTCATATTTCTCGTAATTGTAGTTTGTCTCTAGGAAAAAAATTCGTACCAAAAATTAATCAAAAGAATTGAATAATATCCTACAATGTAATTTATAGAAAATATTTTTATGCCACAAAGCCGATGATTTCAATTTATAAATATCTCAAAATTTTTGCCCTGATAATAATAACAATTTAAAATTTTTTTCTATTCATAGTATGGTTCAAGTTATTTTCAAATAATAATATCAACAAAAAAAAGTATATAAGGTTTACCATATATCTATATATAGATATATGGTAAACCTTATATACTTTTACAAAGCTGATGATTTCAATTTATAAATATCTCAAATTTGTTGCCCTGATAGTAATAATAACAATTTAAAATTTTGTTCTATTCATAGTATGGTTCAAGTTATTTTCAAATAATAATATCAACAAAAAATTTAATGATTTATAGTTTTGCATATATTTTATTTAATTTTAAAAAATATTATAGTTTAAAGTTTAGTAAAAATAATATAATTCCATATAGATTTTTTTGTTAGGAAAAGATATTGATTGATGAAATAAATTAGAATTATTAGTCTCTTTATTTAGTTAATGCACTTAAATGTAATTAGTTTCCTTATTTACGATGTTAAGGTGCAAATTATGACTCACATCGCTACAATAAATGTGAAAGAAGATCTTAATAAATGCACACAAAATATAATCGAATGAAGCATTTTGGAAAAAAGCCCAAAAGTAGATTCTTTATGGCTTGGCCCAAAGCGGACAACATAATACTACTCTCTCTGTCCCGGTCAATTGTTGTCATTTGTTTTTTGAACACTATTCATAAAGGGAGATAATCCAGAACATAATTTCCATTGTATAACACAAAACATAGGACATGAGAGATTTTGTTTGATTCGTCTTAATTAACACGTTAAAATTATCAAAACTTTATAATTTTCACACTTATGTAATGAAAGATATTTTCAAAATGAAATGCGCATTGACAAAAATGTAAAAGCAAAGGACTATAACTGACTAGGACAGAGGGAGTACTATTAATCGTGGACACCGACACAATAAAGACCTAATAAGAGGTATCAACGCTTCCGTATAACAATGGAGATGTTTTTTTGGATGGAAAAATTGCAACTAACTCATTTTTTTTCTATTAAAGTATTTAAGTGATTTTTTAAACGGAGGAAAAAATAGGCATGTGTAAATTAAATCAGTTGGTCTTGCTTCAGACGAGCCATTTTGGTCTGAAGCAATAAGATGAGATTTTGTAACCACTTTACAGTTAGATGTAACCACTATTGAAAACAAGTTGATATAAGCTGTGGTTACATTTTATCAAAAAGTGTCAACATAATCCCGTCTTATTTTTCAGACGGAATTAGTCCGTTTGAAATAAGAATTTGTGAAATTAAATTGAGTAGAGTAAAATTTTGTCACGGTCAAAAATGTCATTTGTCAAGCATAAAAAGTTTGACTGTGTAAAAAGTAGATGTGTCGCCAGCCAAGAGTGAAGGTCCCACATAATTCCTCACGTTTTATTTTGGCCTTACCTACGTGGATTCATCTAAGCTGTTCGTTGGATTCTGCTGACATGTCACCGACGATGAGTTACAAGAAACAGCTGTCAGCGAAAGCGACGCTCGGGCCCTGCCTCGTCATATTGACGTGGTCCCACGTCTACTTTTACGCTTTTTTTAAAGGTCCGGGCCTATTAACCGATGTTATTGAAAAAACCGTTCGTCTTGTTTCAGACGGACTATTTTGGTCTGAAATAATAAGACAAAATTTTGTAACTATTTTTCAACTAGATGTGAGTACATGACCGTTATTGAAAACAAGTTGCTATAAATTGTGTTTCAATTTTAACAAAGAGTTACAAGGTAACCCGTCTTATTTTTCAGATGAAAATGATCCGTTTGAAATAAGAATTTGTCTTGAAAAACAAACGTTTGACCTCTGTATAACATATTGATACAATATATAATCAAGACAGTTTCTCATTTAATACGAGTATTATTTGTCTTAATTAACTTTAAAACAAGTTAAACACATATCAAATAAACCCAGTTATTGCTTAAGAAATACCAAAATTTTTGTCTTTATTATCATCATGTGATAACATTTGCGCATTAATCTTAAGACGGATAATGTCTATCTTAAACAAGACTTACTTTATAAATAAATAAGATGGATGATATACAAATGGTCGTTATATGTTGTGTACTGAATAATGACTTTGGTGAAACCTTGTAAAATTGACCCGTTTCGAATGATTTCACCTGAATTTTCATCCTGACACCTGAATGAGGATTTGTAGACGCGAACTAGAATTGAGGTGATCTTATATGACGTGTCGACTCTCGAATGTTTAGTGTTGAAAACACACTGTTATCCCTAAATAACTTAATAGTAACCGATCCGTGAAAAGATATAAGTCAAACTAAGAAGGGCACATGTAAGTCAGTAAGTGTCCCGTGGAGAAAGTGAAGAAAAGTATTCTAGTTACAAACTGAAGAGTAGACCTGGCAAACGGGTCAACCGGGTCGGGTTCGGGTCGGGCCAGTTCGGGTCGGGTTAGTTCGGGTTTTTCGTTGATTTCGGGTTAATTCGGGTCGGGTCGGGTTATTTCGGGTTTCGGGTTTTTTTCGGGTTAGTTGTCGGGTCCGTTTCGGGTCAACCGGGTCGGGTTATTTCGGGTCGGGTCATTTTCGGGTCAAAGAATAAGAGACAAAAGGTCATTTTAAGTCTTTTCGGTTCATTTAAAGTTATGTTTTGTCGGGTCATTTTCGGGTTGAGTGGTTTTGGATCGGGTTATTTTCGGGTCGGGTCAGTCACGGGTCAAGAAAGATCGGGTCATGTTCGGGTCGGGTCGGGTCTAATCGGGTTTCGGGTCACATTCGGGTGCTGTAGTTCGGGTCAATTTCGGATCACGGGTCGGGTCATTCAGGTCGGGTCAATCGGGTCGGGTTGCTTTTGCCAGGTCTACTGAAGAGTTACTTTATACATTGCCAATTGATTGGGTGTGACCTAGATTTGATAACCAAGTTTAATAACCCAGGCTGAGAAAGATCCCAAATCGACCAGACCCAATCTAATGTGAAATCCGACAATCCCCAAAAATGTCCGGTCTCAAACAAAATTGTGTCAAACGCGCCCCTGTTGATCTGTTTGCCATATCTAAGTCCTCACATATAAGTTTGTGAGTAATATACCCGTTAAGTTTTATAAATTCGCACCTCCTCTTATACTCGAGCACTTCGATTTACTAAGACTTGCAAAATAGAACGGATATAATTATATTTCCTTAATATTTTACAATAATTTTAAAAAAAATTTAGCTTACGCGTCCAATGACGAGCAAGCCATACATGATACATGCATAAATGCAAGTTAAGACTTTTTTTTGGTTAGCCTATGCTTAATACTCTCTATTATAATAGGGGCTACAGTCTTAATTAGGTAGATTCAACCTTAATATAATCGCAAATTCTTCTATGAGACCGTCGTGCCGACATTGACCACTTTATGACAAATAGATACCATTGTTGGTTAACTAGTAACTACTTTTTATAGCTAATAATATTATTTTGTTCTTAGTGGTCACTATGTACCTAAAGATTGTTACTATTGACCAAAAAATGGTCACATTTTACAAAATTACGCGATATGTAACGGTCACATAGGAGACCTACTGTTAAAATAATATACGTATACCGTATACCGTATACTGTATACGTACTCGTTTTCAATTTTCAAGTCGTCAACCAACAAATTTAATACCGTATTTGCAGCTAGTACCAAGAAAACTTCCAACATATTGACTTGTTGATCACGGCTTCTTCTTCCTCATTAACTAATTAAATAATATAAAATAATGTCAAATAAAAAAGTGAAATCAACTCTATATAAACCTCCTACTAATTCCAAAAATTTTCTTCTTTCTTTCTTCTTTTTTCTTGGGCATCCATTTCTCCCTTTACATTGTAATTGTCATTCTATTGGCCTTCATTTCCTAACAATTTTATTGTTTTATTTATATACGCACGTAATAATAGTAAGTCACCTGAGAGACGGTCTTAAGGTGTGAATAGTGCGACACCGTCTTTATAGAAGATTTTGTGTCAGTATATCAGTAAAAATATTATCACCCCTCTTAGAATTTATTGCTGCATTGGGTAAAAAATTGTTCTTGCAATAAGGTTAGTCTTTAAATCCTTCATCTGGTTTTTTCTTTTATTATTTGTATAATTTCATCATTGCTTATATTATTATACGGTGTAAAGTTATGTTTTTGTATTCATTCGTTGTGAGTTACGAGTATATTTTAATTAAATTAAATAAATGACTGAGACGGAGGGAGTATGTCATATTATGGAGGGAGTATGTCATATTATGGTGCATTTTACTTAAGAAATGTAACATTGGGCGTTTGTTTCGTTGCTTATATATATGATTATATTGACTTAATTCACATTGCAATGGCAAAGATATGTTCTTTATTGCATTTTAAGCAAACCCATGTTTTATAGGGTTTTCAATTCTTGCTTATGCATTTTTATGAAGTCATAATTAAATTTCATGACTTTGTTTTTTCATAGAGAAATGGGGGTTTCTATGGTCTCTTATCTCCCAAGTATTGGAGAGAACAAATACAACAACAAAGTTATCTGAGTGCCTTAATGACTCCCACAAATTACGGGTTAAGGGCAGTGAAGAATTAAGACAACCAAATAAGACCAATTTGTGATTTTTATGTCTGTTTTCATTGTTTATATATGCAAGTATGATGTTGACATAGTACTTGGGTTTCTTTCTTTTTTTGTTTGATTGCTATTGTTGAGTCTTGACATTTTGTTTTCTTTATAATTTGTCTTAACATCATACCTCAATTTACACCACTCTTTTTCTTATTCTACTTATAATAAGTTAGTGAAATACTTCTTATTTATGCAAGTATAAATGTATGATGTTGACATAGGCAATTTAATTCTTGTTTTTTGAAGACAAATGGTATCTTCAATGCTTGTATTATGAGTACTAAGTTCATCTAGTGGGACAGATTCTCTTTTAAGTTTTATACGGAGTATATAATTGATTGCATACTTGGATTGTAGGCCCTTTCTCTTGATTAGTTAGCTAATTTTTGACCCTAATGGTCCCTTGCCTTCACATGGCTGAAACCATGACTTTCTATTTTATTTCCACATAATGTGCAATCCTTGTGAGTTTCCTTGTAAAGGGTATCTTATGTATATGAATCTTTCCCAAGTTTTGCATCTTTGACTTGCTATTCCGTTAGTCCGTATCATATTAACTTATACGGCGGTTCTTGGATTTTGGGTGGCTGATACTTGAAAGCGGGGTATGGTAGCTACATAGTAGCAAGGAGTAGCACTCGCTACCCCAAATCCCAATTCATAGTTAAATTTATCGAATTCTGCTACGTAAATATCTCTGGACATGAGGCCTTAGCTTAGTGTAACCCAACCGATACAGTTATGTGCATATGCCAGCTAAGCTAGCGGATAAAGTCATTAAAGGTGGTACTTTTGACAGTTCAAGAACAACTCCCTTTGCACAAACTAAGCGTAGAGTTCTGTAGGCTATGCTAATGTTCGATCATCTGATCTCAAGTTTCCGAGTCTCACTTTAAATATCTTGTGTTAATGGTGTTTCCGCTGTGATTCTTTGCAAGAGCTATGTCAAAAGTCTGATGTGGCGATGTGCTGTTGTGTAGCTGTCCCTTAGCATAAGATGGATATAAAGTTAATTATGTAGGGAAACAGTTGGAGTTTAGTGGTTCATTGAAGTACTTTATTTGTAACAATGTGTGGTTATCATTTTTTTGAGGTGACTGTTATGCGAACTCCTCATGATTATAACTTTAACTCTTTAAGTGGGACGATATGCAAGTTGGATCACGCTTAAAATCGGATTCTGCAGTTGTCGAATTGACTGTAGTTACTGTTAAATCTGTCTTAAACTCCAAGGTTTATAAGTTTGAAGCATTTTATCCACTAATTGTATGAGTTTCTGATGCTGTTGCTCATAGTAGTGCCCTGTTTAAAGCTTGTAATTTTAGTTTCCGGTTCAAATTCCACGTTTGTCTGTATTAGCGTATATGTAACCTTCTTTTATTTTGTCATGTTCTTACATTAATTCGCTTTGTGGACCGATTTCCCTAATTCGTCTTGTTTTCTTTTTATGCAGAAATTACAATTGTCATAAATCGTACTCCTAATAAATATCTCCGGAGCTATTTACTCTCAAGTAGTGGTGTTTTTCATAGACAGAAGAGTTGGATAAAGTAGCTGTTTTGTCCCTCGTCTACTTAACTGTAGATTGAAACTCAGCGTTTCGTTTTTGCTTGAACCGTAACGTCCACAAAATCCTGTTAATAATTCCAAAGCTGGAGTCCATGGACCTTGAAACATCTGTCCTTCCTGACCCTGTGCCCATAAACAAGTCAAGATTGAGTATACACTCTAGTCTGTTGACGTATTCTCCTCAACCCCAGCAAACCATCTTTGCTCCCGGTCTTTTGTTATTAATCCCTAGGAAGAAAACTGGAGTTTTAGATGATATTCGTGCTGCTTCGTGGCTGGACGCTATGAAAGCTTCGTCTCCACCACCTAAGAAGTTGTCTATTGATGGCAATAAAGACCCAGGATCTTCAGATGTGGATGCAGCTTATCATACATGGATGGTAAATATCTCTTCTTGCTGGTTTTGCTTAATGTAATCACAGATTCTCATATGTGTTAGTCCTATGATTTGATTATCACATGACCGACTCATATTAGGGTGGGTAATTTTTATTTCGGTTTTGAGTTGGTTAATGGTTCTATTAGTGGGAAGTTCAGCTGATTTTGGTTTGTTTTGCATGATATTAATATGGGGTTCTTCATGTTGCAGCTCAATTATCCATCGGCACTGACCTCATTTGAGCAAATTACACATTTTGCCAAGGGCAAAAGACTGGCTTTGTTTTTGGACTATGACGGAACGCTTTCGCCCATTGTAGATAACCCTGACCTAGCTTTCATGTCTGAGAATGTTAGTATTACTTTTTCCCTCTTAGTAATTTTTTTGACACTTGAGTAATCCCCCTCCCTCTTGGGAGTTGGGACAGTGCGTTGTCAGTACTCTCAAAATATAAGTAATGCTTTTGCCAGATGCGTTCTGCTGTGAAAGAGGTAGCCCGGCATTTCCCGACAGCAATAATTAGCGGAAGAAGCCGTGATAAGGTGGCTTAGAAAGTTAAAAGTCTATTTTCTTCCGTTATCTCCTAATTTGATTTGATATAATTTTTAACTCGTCTCATAAGTCGTAACTGCCTTTGTGTTCCTGCAGGTTTATGAATTTGTAGGACTGACTGAACTCTATTATGCTGGTAGTCACGGGATGGATATTATGAGTCCTGTTAAAGGTTCTGGCTTTAGTGGGCACCCTAATTGTATCAAGTTAACTGATAAGCAGGTACCAATTCTCGTGAAGAAATTATTTGAAACGCTTCCTTCCTGATATGATAACAGGCAGAACTTAAAATCGGAAGGATTTATACACTGCACAATTTAATTTTTCATATCATACTTTGTTTAATGTTTTTGGACAGGGTAAGGAAGCTGTTCTCTTTCAGCCAGCTAGTGAATTCTTACCTATGATCGATGAGGTTTTTACGTCACTTGTTGAGAGTACTGGAGACATTAAAGGCGCTACTGTGGAGAACAACAAGTTTTGTGTTTCTGTACATTACCGTAATGTAGACGAGAAGGTAAGTAATTTTACCTGGCATTTCAGTTGAATGCGCAGCAGAATTTCATTCGCATTTCTGGAAAATGACGTGTTTTCAAATGAATGTACAGGATTGGACGACAATTGCTCAACGTGTACATGATATACTAAAAGAATACCCCCGTCTTAGACTGAGTCACGGCCGTAAGGTTTTAGAAGTGCGGCCTGTCATTGACTGGAACAAAGGAAAAGCTGTCGAGTTTCTCTTGGATTCCCTTGGTAAGGACCCATATCTGCTTTTTTGCTAGACTTGGCAAACACGTCATTCAGGTCGTGATAATAAACTATAGATCAAGCAGGGTCATATCATGTTGTTTAATTTCAATGTTGGAAACATTTTGCAGGCTTGAGTGATTGTGATGATGTACTTCCGATTTATGTTGGTGATGATCGCACTGACGAGGACGCATTTAAGGTAATTATGGATCAAGTGTATTAGAATGAGTTCAACCCATGTTTTTTCTCATAGAATCAACATATACTGATCAGGAAATTGTTCAAATCGCAGGTCTTAAGAGAGGGAAATAGAGGGTATGGTATTTTAGTATCTGCTGTTCCTAAAGAAAGCCATGCCTTTTTCTCCTTGAAGGAACCATCTGAGGTAAACATGATTTCTTGAATGCAATAATTTCGAATAGTAAAGGTTGAAATTTGCTATACCTGTGAATGTTGTAAATCTATTGCCAATTTTCCCTGCCTTCGGCCACCTTTGTGACGGTTTATGCTTCTGTTGGCAAGTTTGTATGTTCTACTACCCTATTTCGCCAAAGTCCGAGGTTCAATAGTCAATTGTCTTTGTTCCGCTAGCCCTATTTTACAACAGTTGTGATTCAATCCGAGATCTCTCTGTTCTAGTACTCTATTTTGCGACAGTTATATGATTCAGTCGTAAAATTTCTTTGTTGAATCTTTGACAACCTGCAGGTTATGAAGTTTCTCGAGGCACTTGTTACGTGGAAGTCCAATTCACTCAAGATTAACTGAAATTTAGGAAAAATATTTTTTAACATTACATATGCATACAATATGGAAAGGATTGCGAAAAGAGAAGAAAAAGACGTCATAAATGGCAAGAGACTACTACTTCAGTGTCAATACTAGAAGTCGGCATGGCATTAATTCTTTTGTATACAAGGCATTTACTATATCTAGATGCAGGTGTTAATTAGCTTAATCTAGTTTTAGAAATCTCCAATTCTTTTCTTCTTTGGTGTTTATTCTTACGATCTCGATCTCGTGTATCATGTCGATGTATCAAGTGGAAGCTAGCCTAGTTCATTCATTTGTTGTAAGAAAACTGCAGTTTAATGAAGTGCCTTCGTTTTTTACTCCCAATTACATACAGATATCATCGGCTGGCTATTTGGTCGACTAGACATCTATACCTATTACACAATTATTTGGGTTGAGATCGAGTCAGTTTCAGATCATTTTAAATTGGTCTATTGTGGTTGTCGATACCCCTATCATACGAGTATCATGATAATTGAAGCCCTACCTATTTCAAGTCATGTTTGGGCTAAACGGAGATGGGGCGATTCTTGTGTTTGTTACTCCGTATTTGTTTGCATACAGCATTGAGCAACCAGCTGCGCAAAACTTAAGCCTTCTTTAGTTAGTTGTTAGTTGTGAATTGTGATCATGTTTCAGGGGTACTCTCAGTTAAGTCTGAATTCTCACCTCTTTCCCTTTCCTTTTTGGGGATGTATCTAGTATTTGTAAGCCACGAATGATACACGTGATAGATCATCCTTACATATCGTAGAACACTCGATCTTTATGTTGTGCACTTTTTTTTAAGGTGAATGATAACATTAAAGGATGAATTGTCTGTGCTACTTAGATTATTTATAAATGACAATAATAATTTATGTTGTAATAGGAGTTACATGAGCGAATTCGATATTGACGGAATTTGAACACATGTTATGTTGTGCGGAAGAATCAATACCTCTTGTTGGGCATATCTATTGCGTTGGTGTATACGGTCCGTAATATTATGATATTGTCTGCTTTTGGTCAATCCCTCACGGATTTACTCTTGGGCTCCTTCCCAAATGGGTTTGCACCCTAATAATCCTCCACTCAAATCAAGTACCATCATCTTAATTCGTACCCCTAACTAACACACCATGTGTCACACTAGGGGTTCATCTAATCCCTTCACATTACTTGTGCTACACTTGCGTTCCAATCCGCATCCGGTGCCTCAGCGCCACCCCCGACCGCCTTTGGACTTACCGTGGACCACTTTTGTTGCCTCCATTAAGCGCCTTAGCCTACCTCGACGGGTCGCTGACGATGTTCTCTTGGACGAGGCATTTCTCATTGTCATGAAGCCCATGTCGTCTTCGCGAACATATTAACTCTCCCTCGAGCTATTAGGAGTTTCACGCCTTATATTGTAAGACACCCTTTAAGTCTTGGGCCTGATGCTTTTTTTTTTGTACGTAGCCTAAGTCAAACCTTGGGCTCTGATACCAATTGTTGTGCGGAAGCATCGTTACCTCTTGTTGGGTGTCTGTTGCGTCGGTGTCCACGGTCCATACGTATGATATTGTTCACTTTGGGCTAAGCTCTCACAGATTTACTCTTGGGTTCCTTCCCAAAAGGCCTCATACTATTATATTTGTGGACACTTATAAAAATCTTATTTTACCTTTATTCTACCGATATGGAACATGAATTTGCACCCTAACAGGTTATAACTTATAATTACCACCTTCCATACTTTACAAGTTAAGATTTCTGACATCGGCTTAGGTACTTTCATGAGTTGCGAGCTTCGGGGAATTATTGCAATCAAATAGATTGATAGATGCATGAGCAAGCGAGCAACATAAATCCAGTCGTTTGCGTCCTGAAGCCTTATCTAGTTCTAAGTCATAGGATTTTCAATCAATAAAACTAGATGTATTAATTGTTAAGAATATTTCCTAATATTCGGTTATTTTATTCTTGTCTATACTTATTTGTTAATATTACCATTACATTGTATTTCCTTATTCCGTTCATACCAAGATTAGGTAACTCGTATATTCTAGATCTTTCTTGTAATCGTTATATAAGCATTGTAACCCTTGTACTCTTTTGATATCAATGATAAGAAAACACAATTGTTTCAATACTTTACATGGTATCAGAGTTTTCTCCGATCCTAAACCCTAATACTCGTCTCACAACCAACCACGAAAATCCTTCGTTCTTCTCCACCCTCGGCCGTCATGTCGAGTCCTTCGAGCGCCATTGTCAATGCTCACGACCCAACCTCACCACTTTACCTTGTTAACCTATCTATGATTAACAAACTAACTCCATTGACGTTTATGCAATGGCAAGACAAAGTTTCGTCTTTTCTTTTTGGCTACGATTTACTCAAATACCTCGATGGGTCCTACCCTTGCCCCACCGAAACCATCGTCAAACCCACCGACGCTGACAAAACCGCCACTGCCCCCAACCCGGCCTTCATGACATGGAAGCGCCAAGACCAACTCATTAAGGGAGCCATCCTAGGAACTCTCTCACCCGAAACTCACGCTATTGTTATGCGTGCCCCAACCTCCCATGATGTATGGACCACCCTTATCAACACCTATGCCAAATCGTCTCGAGGTCACATCCTTCAAGTGAAAGACCGACTCAAATCGATCTCCAAAACCACTGGTCAATTCGTCTCCGACTATATGCACAACATAAAATCGTGCACCGACAAACTTGCCATCCTTGGGAAACCCACGGACTCGGAAGATATTATTGCTCATATCATTCGTGGTCTCGACTACACCTCTTACAAACCCCTCATCGATGCGGTCAATGCCCGTGACGACCCCATCTTCTTTGAGGTTCTTCATGAGAAACTCATCAACTTCGAACTTACCCAACAACACCACACCACACCCGCACTATTTCCTGCCTCTGCCCACGCCGCCTCCACCAGCCGTGCCCCCTCCCGCAACTACACCTCGAACACCTCTTGTGCCAACCACACCTCCACCCCTCCCAACAATGACTCCGACACCCCTGCCCCTTTCAAAGGCAAGTGTCAATATTGTCGAGCAACCGGCCATGTTATCTCCACTTGCTACAAATTTAAACGTGACTATCCCAATGTCGTGTTCCCACAGTCCACTGCCTTCACCCCCAACAACACCCATCCACGCTTGTCCCAACCACAAGCTCACTCGGCCACCATCCCTGCCGCCACCAATCCCTCACCTCGTCTGTGGCTCGTTGACAGTGGAGCCGCTCACCACATTACCAATGATCTCGACAACCTCGCTCTTCACAACCCATATGACGGGAGCGATGAACTCATCATTGGGGATGGCTCGGCCCTTCCCATATCCCACATAGGTTCGTTTCATGTCACTCTTTTCACCGCTTCCAAGCTTACATTCAGTAACGTACTTTTTGTTCCCACCGTTTCTCGTAATATTTTATCGGCCTCTCAATTTTGTCTTGATAACAATGCTTATTTTGAATTCTCACAAACTCATTTTTATATAAAGGACCGTCTCACGACTAGGACTCTTCTAAGCGGACCGTCAAAAGGTGGCGTCTATGAATGGCATCCTCCTCACACGTCCGCGCATATGAGCACTCTTTCAAACAACCTAGATTGGCATCATCGTCTTGAGCATCCCTCGTCGAAGATACTCCGATATTTAAATTCTGCTTTTTCAATAAAAACTAGCACTTCGTCTTTAGATTACTGTAACTCTTGTCATGTTCACAAGAGTCACAAACTTGAATTTTTGTCTTCTACTTTATTTTCTAAAGCTCCGTTAGATTTAATTTTTACGGATGTATGGTCATCTCCCATTGTCTCGTATGATTCGTTTAAATATTACATTATTTTTGTGGATCACTTTACTAATATGTTTGGCTTTATCCATTGAAATTGAAATCTGATGCCACTACTGTTTTCATTCGTTTTCGAAAACTCGTTGAAAAATATTTTAATCGACCCATATTACAACTCTTTTCCGACAACGGGGAGGGGGGGGGGGGGAATACACAAAGATGGCTCACACGCTCAATGATCACGGCATTAGCCATCTCACCACCCCTCCCCACACACCCGAATTAAATGGGTTTGCAGAACGACGACATCGTCATATTGTCGAAACCGGCCTTGCCCTTCTCACTCATGCCCGACTTCCCGCCACCCTTTGGCCTCATGCCTTCACAACCGCGACTTATCTCATCAATCGTTTACCTACCCCAACCCTTGCAAACTCCTCACCCTTCCTCAAACTCTTCGGCCAACCTCCGAACTACACGAAACTCCGGAGCTTTGGATGCCTTTGTTATCCATGGCTTCGTCCCTACACCACTAACAAACTCGACCCTCACTCAAAACCGTGTGTCTTTGTAGGATATTCCCCCACCCAAAGTGCATACTATTGCCTCGATCCCCTCACCCATAAAGTGTATGTTTCCCGACATGTTAAATTTGTTGAACACACCTTTTCGTACCCAAATCTCCTTCCACCCAATTCACCACCACCAACCTCCTTCACCCGTCATGACTGATTCCATGACGTCCTCTCGTCCGCTGCCCCACCACCCCCACACAACACTGCTCAGCCTTCGCCTCCTCGCACACCCCACACCACACCCCCTTCCTCCCCTCGACAGACCCCTCCCCTGTTTCTGCCACATCCCCTGCCTCCCTTGTTTCTGCCCCATCCCCTGCCTCCCCAACACCCCCTCCCACACCTCCTCGAACAGCCCCTGTCGAACCCTCCCCTCCACCACCACCACCTCCACCACCTCCCCTCCCACCCAAGCACATCACCTGCCTCTCCAACAACATCCGCTGCCCCAATTCAAAATATGCCAAACTTGCAACACTTCTTCCCTCATCTCGCCTTCCCAACACCACCAAACAAGCCTTAGTCGACCCATTATGGCGTGACGCTATGCTCGCTGAATTTGGTGCCCTTCAAAAGAACGAAACTTGGACTCTTATCCAACCCCACTCGTCCTACAACGTCATTGGATGCAAATGGATATATCGCATCAAGTATAATCCCAAAAATTCCATTGATAAATACAAGGCACGCTTGGTTGCAAAGGGCTTTCACCAACGTCCCGGAGTCGATTACTCTGAAACGTTTAGTCCTGTTGTCAAGCCTACAACCGTTCGCACCTTAATGTCTCTTGTTCTTGTTCGTGGTTGGTCGCTTTGTCAACTTGACATTAATAATGCTTTTCTTCAAGGTACGCTTACTGAAACTGTCTACATCTCACAACCACCGGATTTCACTGACCCCGAACACCCTACGCACGTGTGCAAGCTTACTAAAGCCATACACGGTCTTAAACAAGATCCTCGTGCCTGGTACACGACACTGAAGCATCACCTAGTTCAAACCGGCTTTACAGCCTCACTTGCTGACCCCTCATTATTTATTTGCACGACACCATCACTCACCCTTTACTTACTTGTCTATGTCGATGACATTATTGTCACAGGTCCAAACCTGAGTCATGTCTCTACCTTTGTTGAGTCTCTCGCCACACGTTTTGCTCTCAAAGATTTAGGCACTCTCTCGTATTTTTTAGGTGTCGAAGTCACCCCCAATCTCCAAGGTCTACTTTTGACATAATCTAAATACATCCATGATTTATTGCACCAACACCGCATGCACGAGGCTAAGCCGACCACCAAACCCGTGGCTGTCCAACCTCCTTTACACAGTGATGGCAGTCTCGACATCACCAACATCACCGACTATCGAGCTCTCCTTGGTAGCCTACAATACTTGTCCTTTACCCGTCCCGACATTGCATTTACGGTAAATAAACTTGCTCAATTTATGCATAAACCGACTGAACTTCATTGGGGAGCTCTAAAACGCTTGCTACGATATTTAAATGGAACTCCTCATGTTGGCATTAAGCTCTTTCGTGCTTCCCCTCTCCGTCTTCATGCTTTCTGTGATGCGGATTGGGCTGGCGACTGTGTCTCCTATTGCTCTACCACCGGTTTTGTAACCTACCTCGGGCGTAATGCCCTGTCTTGGTCCTCTAAAAAGCAACGTGCTATTGCCCGCTCTTCCACAGAAGCCGAGTTACGTGCCGTTGCCACCACCACCGCTGAGCTTACATAGCTTCGCTCTCTTCTTCTCGAACTTGGTCTCATAAACTTACCAACACCGGTCATCTACTGTGATAATCTCAGTGCCACGCATTATTCCGCTAACCCCGTTTTTCATTCTCGGATGAAACCCTTGGCCCTTGCTTTTCACTTTATTCGTGACCTTGTCACCAATGGACAACTTCGTGTTCAACACATTTTGGGCGATGATCAGCTTGCCGATGTCCTCACCAAACCGCTCCATCGTCCTCGGTTCACCTTGTTACTTTCCAAGATCGGTCTTGCCTTCGGGTCGTCCGTCTTGCGGGAGCGTGTTAAGAATATTTCCTAATATTCGGTTACCTTATTCTTGTCTATACTTATTTGTTAATAGTACCATTACATTGTATTTTCCTTATTCCGTTCATACCAAGATTAGGTAACTCGTATATTCTAGATCTTTCTTGTAATCGTTATATAAGCATTGTAACCCTTGTACTCTTTTGATATCAATGATAAGAAAACACAATTGTTTCAATACCTTACATTAATAACTTGGTGGCAGTGCTTATTTTTTAAACTAGATCTGATGCTACAGATTGAGAATGAATGTACCTTTTGGCTTTTGCTACCCAAAAGGCCGTATTAATTTTGTTTATATCGAAAATGTATAATTCACAAAAACAACTACCGAATATTAATTTAGGCAAATTCTCATTGAAAATGATATATCCAACTTAAATTTAAGGCGGGTTAGGTTTGTCCATGTGAAATAACAAGATAAAAACAGAATACATAAAGACCAACAAAAGATTTGTCTTATATAGGCTCTTATGATATACTCCGTACTTTGTAGAAGACAAATCTTTTGCTAGTCACTATATATTATGTTTTACGTACTGTAGTCTACTCATGAACAACTTCTTATCAGACGAATGCAAAGTAAAATTGTCAACTTTTCGTGTTGTTTATATATAACATGAGTCTCTAGGACTTGTCGCACAAACTTACTTTACAAAATCAAAGAAATTTCACATTTCATTCCCAAAATCTTAGAAAAGGGATATAAATTACAACTTCCTCGCTACACAATTTGATATACAATAATAGACCGTTTAATCTTTTACTAATAATAAATACTTTTTTTTTTTGGCAACTTTCAAACAAAGTCTTATACAGACGGCGTTTGACTCATTTGGTCAAAAGCACTTATTTTAATTAAAAAAGTACACAATCGCAACATAGTAAGTACATCGGTAAGCAAAAGCGTGTTGACGGCGAACGGACTGCTGAACACAAGCTTGAACTTCACTTTTTCTACATGCCTCACGGTTTCCGAGAGCCAACGAGTCTTCCGGGCAGCCAAGAATGAGCAAATTGTACTTACGCCACAAGGACGTAGGAATGAATTGTGAAATGGAAATACCGTCCTTGAAGGTCGGCCTCCGATGGAGAAAAATATCCTACACCTTGAAACACATTCTCTGCGGACAAGAACCTCAATGCCAAGGAAAGTAAGAGAGTAGAAAGGACGCGAAGAACAAGCCACAACGAACAACTCCCTAACCAACACCATCTCAGGAGGCCAAAACAAGATGGGTACAACACAAACCAAATGTAAAAGTACCATTACGATTTTGATTAGAAACACGACACTTCGAGCTACCAACCCAATGATTAGGGGACATGACTCCCTTAACCAATTGAGCCAATTTATTACTATAAACAGAAAAAGACAAGAGTACGGAACAAACGTCATTGAATAATGTGTTGAGACCACTACAACCATCCCCACCAGCAACACCCTCCAGCCCAACTAATCACAACCCAAACCGACCCAAGACTATGATAAGCACCAACACCCAGTAATCCATGACCCCAGGAAGTACGCCGCCACGCCAAAATGTACACCAACCACCAGAAGGCCACGCATGCACGTGGCTAACCAACCACCATTTTCAACGCCACCAACCCAGCACCAAACCCCCAACTTCAGAAATTTTACAGAACAACCCGTACGCCACAAACAAATAGACAGACTCAAAGACAAAGGGCGACCCATAAAAAAACCGAGACCAAGATAACTCCACAAAGACTAATACTCTTGCATGCCATACATGAACAAATAGGTGGGGGAAGGGGGCGAGGGGAAGGGGAGCACCGTGTCACCTCCATGCATAACCATACAAGGGTAAGACAACTCAGGACCACAAAACGTCACAGGCAGCCCCAACAAAAGAATGATACAAAACCGCTCGAAGAGGTGGGGGGAAGGGGGCGAGGGGAAGGGGAACACCTCTCCGACATCACCCTAAGACTCACTAGCAAGAAGACCCCACGATCCAGAGAATCTGGGTAGCGGACGGGCACTGAAAAAAGAAAAAGATTAAGGGAGGAAGACAGTGGCGAGGCGGCGGCGGCACATGAACGTACAAAGAAATGAGCAAAACGACGGCGTCTCCCACGGTCAACATGAAATGATGGCGGTTAACAAAAGGAGAGTCGGATCGCCGAAGATGGGCCAAAGAAAAGCCACATCTCCGGCGATAGAGTTGTGAAATTAGAGAGGAAGAAGGTGGGGGTGGGGCGGCGGCACTGAGGCAAGATTAGGTTTAGGGGTTTTTTTTGTGGGGTTTTGTGAGAGAGACTCTCTCTCTTAAGTTTAGAGAGAGAGAGCTATCAGCAAGATTAGGTACTAATAATAAATACGAAGTAAGATAATGTGCTAATGTCGCTATTAATAATGTGTCAACAAATTCATATAAGACTGTTGTGTTCTAACAAACCATTGTTGAATTATATCTTTTTTTCCACCGTAAAATAAATTGGATTTTATGAGAATGAATACAGCTAATAAGTTACTTAAATAGTTACTAATGAGTAATAATGAGCTATTAACAAGACATAGACTAGTGATAAACAATTAATACTCTAATTAGTTGGAAAAGTAAATAGAATAAACGTATAACTTTTGAGCTGCCTATGAACAATTAAGTAAAAATACAAATTCTCATTTAAGACGGTTGTATCCGTCTTAAACTTAAGACAGATAACATATTCTCTCACAAAATACCCATCAATTGGTAGTTGTATAATTAATGACACATTATTTGAATAATTAATGATAATCAATTGGTAGTTGTAGGTTTGAAAGGTAGATTGACAAAATGACAACATTGATTAAATTGAATATTTTATTCAGGTTGTAGCAGTTGAATGTTCTGTTTCCATTACAAAACATGTGCCTATTAAATACGGAGTATTATTTAATTTAATAAGGTATCTTGCCCCTTTGAACCAGCCTAGCTAATGCCGTCTATTGCCCAAAACTTCTTAGTTCTTATCATTAACCACGTTATCGAGATTTTTCACTTCTTAATTTGATTTCAAATCTATCATCATGCATACGACTATACGAGTATGCGAGTAGCGCATAATTTAACAAATTGCATTTACTACGAGTATACGATTATACGAGTATGCGAGTAGCGCATAATTTAACAAATTGCATTTACTACGCAAAATCGAAATATTTATGATAAAAAGATGGGCTTATTTATTCGGTACCATAGTTTCCCAACAAATACTACGTGTATTATACCGGCATAATCAACTAATCAAGTGTAAAAGGTTGAATGTAATGTATATATGTGATCTAACTAATAATCTTTTAAATGACTTACTACATTTTCCTAACTAAAAACTCCCTATTCTTTCATTCTTATCACATAAATGTAGTGAAAATATTATAATACACACATAATAATTTATGTGAAGTTACAATTTAATTCATTTTACACGTTATACAATCCGTTATTACATATAAGTCATTCAAGAGAGCCTTTTTTTTTCAATAGAATCATTAGGACGAACATATAAATAATCCCATAATCGAAAATAGAACTCGATCAGATCGTAACTTAATTACCCTGTGCTAATCTAAATCCATTATATCTGAATTGAAACTTGTTTCAAAGATTTGATCAAATGACAAGGTTGAAATAGTGACATGCATGCATGAAGTGATGAAGATCATGAATTATTTTTAAAACTCAATAATTGACATTGACCCTACAATCCTACAGCTACATACCACACATGACATAAGAGTCACAATACACACATCACACCTTACTTATCCCCCATTCAACAAAACCCGGTCTAACTTATCTTTTTACATTATTGAACCAAATACTCCGTAGTCATTATCAAACTAAATACGTATTTGTAGAGAGTATATTATCCACACAATCCAATTATTTTATTCCCATACAAATACAATATCCACTAATATTTCCTTCCTTGTTTCTTAAACCCTCAATAATTCACCAATATTCCCACTTTTTTAATCCTTCAAAATCACTTTTTACCCTTTTTCAACATTCCCCGTATCTCCAAATAACCTTTTACCCAATCACATTATTTTATTACTATTTTAACCTAGTTGACATCTTATATAATCCCTTTTTGTCCAACATAATTTCTCATAATATAATCTCCTACAACAAATTTAAACATGGCTTCCTACATGGTCCTCCCCGACCTAGAGCAAAATGAGGCCTTCCTCCGGGCTACCCACCAACCCGAATCCGAACCCGAATACCCGGTTCAAAGGCCTAATGCCAAACGGGTTGCGATTGTAACGTTGTCATGCATGGTCGTACTATCATTTATGGCAATTATGTTTAATGGGTCACCCGACGAGCTCCTCTCGTCGGGTGGCTCATTCCGTTCGGATAGTCCGAAGACGGTGTCGTCGAGAGGTAAAAGGGAGGGAGTGTCGGAGAAGGTGCATAGAGGTGTAGGTATCGGGTTCGACACGGTGTCGTATCCGTGGACGAATGACATGTTATTATGGCAAAGGACGGGTTATCATTTTCAACCTCAGAGGAATTGGATGAATGGTAGGTTTGAGTTTTATTAGTTGTTGTTGTTGTTGTTGTTTTTAACTTCCCTTCTCTTTTCTTGTTTGACTTTATGATAAACTCTTAATAATTCTTTTGTATTAACGAATTTTATTCTGAGACGGTTTTATGATAAGATTAATATAAACTACTCGTATAAAGCAATCATATTGTAAGGGTTGTTATATTTTTTTTGGGTTTTTAGTTGGTTAATGGGTTTATTATGTGAGCTAGGAGTCAACTGTAGCTTAATTGAATTATTAGTAAGAGAATGTTTATCATTGGATTAATTATTTAATTATGGGTCCATTTAATTACTAGGGTATAAGACCATGTATTTGAGGATGTTTATTGTCAGGAGAAATTATCAGGTACATTCCTTGTATCATGTCATCCTATACCAAAGTCCAAAACCTACCATAATATTGAAATTGTTAACATGAAACTCTTTATTGTCAATTTGTTATTATCTTATAATTAAGGAAATGATAACGTCGTACATTTTGTTAGTGTCACAACAATACAAGCTAAGTTTGAGGGTACAGCATATTACTGTTCCGCCTTATAAACATGAGTGATATTAATAATTTTGGAGTGATGTTAGGTCTTCTCATACGGAGTATTTAATGATAGTGTATCGAATGTTAAGGAGTTAATTACTAATGTGTTTTTTTTTCTTGTTTTGCTTAATGATGTTCGTGGATGGCGTTGAATTGGTCCGTTTTCAGATCCTAATGGTAAGTGATATTTTTCTTAACAAAATTAATTATTGTTTTTTTTTTCTCTTAAATGTGCGCGGATTATTACTAGCTTCCTTATTGGTTGATTACTGCTTAATTGTTGCCAGTAAATATGGTAATGTTGGTCGTCCCTATTCCGCTAATATATTGATCATTGATCATGCCGATAAAAACTTTGTTTTTTTTTAGGGAAACAGTCACCCGTAAAAATAACTTACGAAGTACAGTTTACAACAATTTGATTTAGTCGAAATAAAACATATAGAATGGTAAATTTTATTTTAAGTGTTTCATATTTGTAACACCTGATTTATCATTTAACGGATAGGCGATTTCTTTATGTATAATATAACGATAATGGTATTAGCAATATGGTATTTGGGTTGAAAAATTAGAATTTAGACATTTATACTCCATAATCTCTTATATTTATGATAAGATTATTTCCTATCTAGGTAGAGTACCTTGTAAGTTGTAACCGAGTATTAAATACAAGTAATAACATTATCTAAACGAAATAAAAATCGTCCAATAAGCTGTCTTTTAAAATTGGATAAACATATTTTAATTAAGTAGCACTCAAGGCGTTGAAGTTTTGCCATGTAAGCATATCGTGTCTCACATGACATTCGAGCAACTTCCATGATATATCAAATACGGAGTATAATTAAGCCAACTCATTCAATTTGGCCAATGGATGAATAAAAAGCATCATTATTTATGGTTTAAGTCTTTTGATCCTTCCAAAAGTCAATGCCCGGTTTGAGGTGGCCCAAAATAATATAAACCCAATTAGTAAAATTACCGCAGCTCTTCTATAGTACGGTCCTATAACAATGGACTTGTCCAATAAGAAAAATATCTACACTTAATATTTAATTTTATTAACATTTTTTTTTTATAACCCAACATCTTAGGATAATGCCTAACATATTTATATATGTCAGCCATCAAAATATAACATTAGGTTATTAAACTAAAACTTTTTTGTACAAATAAATTAACTACTCCCTCCGTCCCGGTCATTTGTTTACCATTTCCATTTTAGGGTGTCTCATTCATTTGTTTACCTTTCTAAATTAGGAGGGTAATCTATGAGTAATTTGATCACCCAATGGGACTATTGTCCACATGTCATTCACCAAGTACCACCACAAATGGTCCCCTACCATTTCCTTAATAATTGTGCCAAAAACAAAAGTAAACAAATGACCGGGACGGAGGGAGTATTATATTTGGACTTTGTGTGATTAGGTTGGTCTTATTGATAAAATAGCCCTATATGGTAAAATTATTATCACATAACATAGATTATAGAGAAGTATGGAAGATACCTAATCCGAAATCATTAAAAAGTTAAGACGCTATTAGAGATTTGCTCTTTCCCTTAATAACCAAAATTTAAATGAGTTACCCTTTTCTACCCATTTATAATACTTCTGGTGCGTCTCGATAATTTATTTACCTTTACTTTTTGCACAGTTATTAAGGAAATGATAGATGACTATTTGTGGTTATACTTGGTGGATGACAAGTAGACAATAATTTCATTAAGTGATCAAATTACTCATGCATTATCATTCTAATACAGAAAGATAAACAAATGAATGAGAGACCTTAAAATGAAAATGACAAAAAAATAACCGGGACCGAGGAAGTAAATGGGTAGTATTACAACTTAAATGAATGTTATGAATGTTGATCATGAGTTTCTTAGTAATATACCTCACACTTAGATCAATGGCGAATGATTAATGTAATTCAAACAATATTTGTAGGTAATAAGACCGTTTTAAAATGAAAGAATCAATTAATTACGTATTGATTTGATGTGGAAAGTGCGATTAGTAAAATAATGAGGAGAGTATTATTGATTGTAGTTGGTTGAGGTGGGCCAGGAATCTGGTTGCATTTTGCGACAAAAGATGAATAAAAGGGGGTCCCAAAATAAGTGAAGTGTACCAATGAATACACACATTGACACATATGAATATGATGATATGAACGTGTAGATAACGTACATACTAGTTATAATATGTAGGATAGAGTAAGTGTGTGGCTATTAAAAGAGACATATGAGCCTTTTATGGAGTTGTGGACCAATTAGAATGTGATGTGTTTTGTTACTTTGTAAATATGTCATTGATTATGTTGCTCATAGCTCCATCACATATTCTGAATTGTGACGGGGAGATTGGCCGCAACTTTAAAATGGCTTAAATCTTACCTTATAAAGTGCAAGTTGGGGGTAAATAGAGCCCTTCACTTACCCTTACTTATTGTTTGTGAGGGAGCTTGACTCGTTTAAGCTTATGACGGAGTGACGACTAGCTATAGCTATCAATCACAATATTGTCTATTATTGGTGCATTTCATTCAACTTGGCAATAATATTCTGTTGTTATTTGGTAGATTATTTTATTTATTTATTGAATACAACTTAACTTTAAAGTAGCTTATAAAAGCTGATTCTCTATATCGATATTTATATATACACGAGCGTGAAACGCATTTCTAGTGTTGTCCAATACTTTCTTCGTTTTATTTGATTTTTTACGTTTGTTTTATACACGTTCATCAATGCATGTTTTCGTTTGTTCATATCTTTAGTTACATACTATTAAAAAAATATAAGTTTGATATTCATAATATAATGCACTCGGTAAGATGATTTAAAGATTAACCTTACTTATGAATATGCCTAAAAAGCAAACGTAAAGAACCAAATGGAACAAATGAAGTATTTATTGCTACAACCATGGACCTAAGTGGTTAAAAATTCATTTTACTATTATCAAATAAAAAACAACATAGACGTGTCAAAATTCAAGAAAAGCGGATGCAGTTAAAAAGCCAGAATCCGTGAGTTTTGTACTCCCTCCGTCCACTCATTAGTTATTATTTGATATTTTGGCACAATGATTAAAGAGATGTGAGATAAAATAATTTAATAATAATATTGTTTATCAACCCCACCACCGGGATAGAGTGAGTATGACTTACTTCCTAGTAACTAACTTACTACTGTAGTATTATAGTTAGGCCGTTCAAATAGCTTACTTTGTACTTCCTCATATTCTAAATAATTTTCCCCATTTGTTTTTTCATCTATTCACAATAATTTCCCATTTCCTAAATTAGTAAACTTTTATACTTATTTTAATTCTCTCACTCACAACTATACCCTACAATACATATACTTAAATATGGCGGTTACATGCAAACGCGTGACATAGTTTCAATTAGCTTAATTTCTACAGTAAATTTCGCTTAAAACAGTCATGTAAACGTAGAACGAATCCAAGACATATTTCTATCACTAACTGATGCTCATTATTACATGTAGGTCCGTTATATTACAAAGGATACTATCATCTATTCTACCAGTATAACCCGGATTCAGCCGTATGGGGCAACATTACCTGGGGACATGCAGTATCAACGGACTTGATTCATTGGAAATACCTTCCCATAACGCTGGTCCCTGACCAATGGTACGACATCAACGGTGCTTGGACCGGTTCGGCTACGCTTTTGCCAGATGGCAACATTATAATGTTGTACACGGGTGACACCGACGACTTTGTACAGGTCCAAAATCTAGCAACTCCTGCTAATCTTTCGGATCCACTTCTTCTTGATTGGGTCAAGTATTCGGGTAACCCTGTTATGACCCCACCTCCTGGTATCGGGGTGAAGGACTTTCGTGACCCGACTACAGCGTGGGTGGGGACTGACGGGGTTTGGAGGCTTGCACTAGGGTCTAAAGTTGGTAAGACGGGCATTACGTTATTATACAAGACAGTTGATTTTATTAAGTACGAGCTTGTGACTAGTCTTGATAAGCCATTACACGCGGTCCCTGGCACGGGTATGTGGGAATGTGTGGATTTTTACCCGGTATCAACTATGAGTTTAAATGGGTTAGACACGTCAGTTATTGGACCGGGTGTTAAGCATGTGTTGAAGGCGAGTTTGGATGACAATAAGCAAGATCACTATGCTTTAGGGACTTATGATATAGATAGTGAGACTTGGACACCTGATAACCCGGAAATGGACGTAGGTATCGGGTTGAGAGTAGATTATGGAAAGTATTACGCGTCCAAGACGTTCTATGATCAAAATACAGGACGAAGGATTTTGTGGGGTTGGGTTGGTGAGACTGATACTGAAGATGATGATTTGTTGAAGGGGTGGGCTTCCTTGCAGGTAATAATTTGCTTAATTATTTGTCTTTGCCTAAAACTCGACAAATTCAAGTTCGATGACCATGAAGTAATACGATGATCCAACGTGTTTTTCACTTGTTTCAGACAATTCCAAGGGTTGTGACATACGACACGAAGACGAGGGCTAACATTATCCAATGGCCAGTAGAGGAGGTTAAAAGCTTGAGAAAGGAGTACACTCAAGTTGATGATGTTTTCTTAACACCAGGCTCCATCATTAACCTTGGCCTTACCTCTGCTGCACAGGTATTTAATTAGTCTGCTCTAATCTTCCAAATATGATAATTTTTGGTACTATTTTAATTACGAAGCGCGTGAGCTAAACTTTGTGTAATTTGCTTGTGACAGTTGGACATAACAGCTGAGTTTACAGTAGATTTAGAAGCATTACAGTCAACAGTTGGAGATGATAATGTGATCAATAGCTGTGGTGGGGCTGCAGTGCAGCGCGCCTTGGGACCTTTTGGGCTTTTGGTTTTGGCAGACGAATCTCTGTCCGAGATGACCCCTGTCTATTTCTACATCGCCAAGGCCTCAGATGGTACCGTCAAAAACTGGTTTTGCACTGATCAGTCAAGGTAACTTGCAATTGCAGCTAATTTCAATAGTATCCCAATACCTAAAGGCCCCCATTCTCGCTATGGCGGAATTACTATTATCAAATTAGAAGAAAAGAAAGTAATCGAGTACATAACTCTCGGTGCAGGTCATCTAAGGCTAATGGTGTTGACAAACAAATCTACGGTGGACCAGTTCCGGTTCTAAAGGATGAGAAGTACTCCATGAGACTACTTGTAAGTTAACCTCTACCGACATCATAATTTGAGTAGTCGCTTTGTGTATAGGACCTTAATTACATTGCTCAATACAGTACACATTTGATAACTACATTTAGTACAGTAGTTTTTCTTAGTTGTACTAAATGTGGCTGTAAAACAGGTTGATCATTCAATAGTAGAAGCGTTCGGACAAGGAGGGAGAACATGTATCAGCTCAAGAGTTTACCCAACAAAGACAATCAATGGGAAAGCCAGGGTTTTTGTGTTCAACAATGCGACCGACTCGAGTGTGACTGCCTCTATCAAGGTCTGGAAGTTAGATTCAGCTGATATCAGACCTTTCTAAATTTGTTAATCAAATTTTATGAATTCTCCCATTTTTTCAGCCAGCTTTTTATCCTCTAGTTTTTTTTTTAAAAAAGGGTGGTTTGATTGATTTATTTCCTACATTTTATCATGGTAATTTGAGGCAAAAGGTGTATATATATTTATATACTCATATACTGGATCTAGAGTTATAAGTTGTAAGCTGTAACTTATAATAATATAAGTAGAGAAATTGAAGTCCAAAGGTGTGCCCAAACTGTGTCCGCATGGTTTGGTTGCCATTTTATACTCCATATGCATATGTATTACCATCTCCATGTATTTGACATTTGTACCAAGATTATGAAATGTTTAAATTTCGTGATTTTCTACTCGAATCATTTGTGTTTGAAGGCCACCGTATTGGAAAGGTATCATTTGTTTTCGTACTAAAAACTCGGATCACTCGGTTTTGCACTATATTACCCGGGACTCATGAATTTAAAGCAACACATAGTTATTATAGGAGAGTTAATAATTTAAAGCAGATACGTACTATAGCAGTGATATACTATATCAAAATTAGAAGCTTAGTGATATTTCTTATTACAATGTTTACATTATATAGTGATGAATACAAGTGTGAAAGGGTTAATGATTTACATAATCTATTCCTAAATTATATAGACAATACAATCAATTAGCGAGGAAAATAAGGAAGAGAAATCACTAACTAATAGGCAACTAGTTGAACACCCGTGCAACTGCACAGTTTTTCAGAGGTTGTTTTTATAGATAATAACAACTAAGTTATCGGGTACTTAGGGTCTGTTCTTTCTGACTTTTTAGAGGTGAACTGAACTGAACTGAGTGATATAAAATGAATCACTAAATACACGTGTCATAACATGTTACAATTCTTATACCATATACCCAGGTGTATGCTATATCATGCTCCCACTTTAATTTAGTTACTTAAACCTCTTAAAACTTAAATTTTATAAATTGGAAAATCATAAAAATCATATCATTATTCGTAACTTTTATTTCTCTATAATTAGAGATCACATTTGATATATTTTGGTGTCTATTTTAATTTTACTCGCATATTCACATCATATAATTGACATATTCACATATTAAATTGTGTGAATATGTATATTCTATTACAAGAATATCTATGATGAGCTCAATAAATTAGATTTGTTATTCTTATGTATAAGCAATTTGTGAATATGTTTGTACTATTGTGTGAATATTACATTAATTGTGTGATAATATGCAAGTTTTACTGTGAGAATATGATTTTTAATTCGTGAATATATCAATTATGTGATGTGAATATTATGATTAATTTTGTAAATGTATGAATATGCAATTATATTTTGTGAATGATAAATTTCTATCACCCCTATATATAAAAGAGGAGTTTTTTCCAGCCCTCCTATTGGCTGGAAAAAAACTCTGCTTTTTCTCCTTTTTTTTAGCAAGTAGGACCCACAAAAATTCCACACCATTTAATTACTCTCTTTCATGCTCTCTCTATTTAATTACTCTCTCTAACACTCTCCAACTATTCTACATATCCTACATTCTTTATTGGAGTTATATAATATGACCTAATTATATAAATATAAATAAAATTTAAGTCAAAATTTTTTAAAATTACATTTATAAAAAAAAAAGGGAGTAGATATTTTATAATCCAGAAATAATATACAAAAATAAAAATGATTTGAAATTTTATATTCCAAAAATAATATTACAATTCCCACAATATGAAATTTTACATCTCATAAATATTTCAGTCCATACACAATCAAAAAATTAATTTATTCAAAAATAAAAATAATTCGAAAATTTCTATTCCAGAAATAATATACAAAAAGAAAATACAAATTTTGAAAAAGTAACTTTTTTTTATTGATGAGGTAGGCTTCCCACGTTCTTCATCAGATATAATTACTCCTGAAGTTTACTCCAAACATGCATCTCCTTTAAATTAATATACTATACATTTTCAAACCATATATTATGAATTTATAATAAGGAGAAATATCATTAATATACAAAAATGAAAAATATCATAGAAAACAGAAATAATTTTGTTCGAGAAATTATTCGACTTATATACTTATGAAAAAAAAACCAAATATACAATGTTAAAAAGTAAAAAGACAAATAACAAATGAAAAAAATCATAGAAAACATAAATAATTTTGTTCGAGAAATTATTCAGGGATGAATTTTATACTTATGAATAATCAAATATACAGTGTTAAAAAGTAAAAAGATAAATAATTTGTAAGACATACGCCTTTGATTGCCACCCTGAATAAGAGCTCTGATGACAAATCTAAACTAAGAAATTAGTAAAATTTAATAGGATGCATATTGTTTAGGATTATTTCATAGGAATAATCCAACCTATTAGTCCTCTTCTTAAATTACTCCATCCTTTAAATAATTTTAATTTAATCCCTCCTATCCCCTATTCCTTCCCAGAGCACACTAGAAAGACCGGTAACCTGAAGAACAGGTTACCCTTATATTTTTAAGGGTTAAAAAACACAAGTTGTATTTAACAGACCCTGTTTAATTCTTCATCAATCTACTTTCCTCCATTAATTTGTGTGTTGATTTTGTTTGTGTAATGATTTTCCTTAATTACATTTAATGATGCATACAATCTCATAGATCAAACTCCTCCTTAAATCTCCCATTATACAACAACAATCAAAACTCTAAATCTCTAATCCCCTAAATACTTCATTATAAGAAGACGGTCCACTTTACCGTTTTGCCCTCAAGGCCCTCAACCCTGTACGAAGCTAATGCCCACAACGATAATGCGACGGCGTCGGAAAATGAGAGTAGCGTGATATGTTTGAGGGAATTTGAAATGTTGATTTTCAACATCATCCTAAGATTTTGAATCTACTGCTTTTCAAATTAGGTTAAACAATCATTATTCTGTTGCTAATCTTGAGCTTGTTTAGTTATCTTGGTTTCTTTACAGTATTTTTTAGTAATTAATATGTGGGAATCTGGCGCTATTTTTTTGTGCATAGCTTTAGCATACTCAATTGTACATTCAGTAAATTGGTGGGATATGGAAATTCTTAATTGAGGGTTTGTTCTTTAATTAAGAAAACAAACTGTGTTATTGTAAATTGGTGAGATCTGGAAAATATTTCGAATTTGATTTCTGGGTTGTTCTTGTTATTTTATAATTTTAATTTTTTATGTTGTTATTATTGATGTTCAGTGTTGTGTCAGTGTGGAGAAACATGAAGAGGGAGGACGGAGAAATAGGTGAAGAAAAGAAAAAATAAAGATGGAGGATGGAGTAAAAGAAGAAAAAGAAGGGGAGTCAAGAGGAAGAAGATGAAGATTGTACAGGAAGAAGATGAATTTTGTACAATAAAGGAAGAAAGTTAGAAAATTAAGAGTTAAATAAAGAGGAAGGAAAAGATGACCTGGTACAACAAGTTAAAAAATTAAGTGAGTTTGGTCTGGGAAGGAAATGGGGATAGGAGGGATTAAATTAGAATTACTTTTAAGGATAGAGTAATTTAAGAAGGGTACCAATAGGTTAGATTATTTCATATTATTCCTATGAAATAATCCTATTGTTTATGTGATGTTAAGGAAAATTAGAATAAGAAGGAAAATGAGATAAAGGAGTAAAATTAAAGTAGAATGGACTATTGTGCTTTTTGTACTGAGAAGGAAGTGAGAGGGACTGTTGGGGGCGGCGGAAGGTGAGAGGCAATCAATAGGAGAGTGATAGTAAATCATACGGAATATAGGGTTAGTAAGCAAGCTGCGTAATTTATATGGATTCTAAGGGAGGTATATGGGCCAAATTAAGCTTCTTCGAAGACAAATTGTACCTCTCAAACGAGTATTATTGGCTGATTTAAATATAGACTATAGAGAAGATAAGGAGCTACGCTTCTAGGCTTTTAGCTGAGTATCATTCTTTGGATCGTACTCCGTATTTCTAACAAGGAACAAGGGGACCGACCTAATACACAAACTAAATAAAAATATTATAATGAAATTTAAATGTAAATGGTCACCCCTATATGTGTAATTTTTATAAATGGGTATTTTTTTTAGTGAATTTACGTCAATTACTTCCACGTTTAGCATACTTAATACACGTTTTTTTAATTTTAAACTATTTAGTTCATGTGTCCAATAATAGCGCATGCAATTATGATAATACGACCCGTGCATTTTATGCACGGGTTTAAAACTAGTGTTGTGAATATCTAAACACTCACGCACACATAATTGTGTGAATTTGTGTATTCTATTAAATGAGATATATATTATATTCTCATGAATATGTAATTTGTGAACGTGTTTGTTATATCAGGGTTAATATCTATATTAAATTTTTGAAAGTGGGTAAATTTTACTTTGAGAATATGATTTTCAACGTACGTGAATATGTTCATTTTATAATATGAGTATCTCATGAATGTGTCAATTATGTAATGTGAATAGATTGTTATGAATATATTATGTGATGTGAATATAAGGGTACAATTATAATAAAGATCAAAATATATCAAATGTAATCTCTACTTGTAGAGAAACAAAATTTATAAATGATGATATACTTTTTTTTATTTATCAAATTTAAGTTTTAAAGGGTTTTTAATATTGATTTTATATATTATGTCAATACCTAACTCATGGAAAGTTATGGGAGTACATAATATCCTACTTTTGGGAGTAAGATATAATTTACCTAACAGGTTATGACACACGTGTCATAACATGATACACGTGTCATAACATGATACACGTGTCTTGTACATGAATCAACCATTTCGGTTTCTTAATTTTTCGGTTTCAATTTTTTGTCATATTAAAGATGTAAAAAAGTTGAACATCTATAAATTCTTTACTAAAAAAATAAGAATTTATAAGTATCATGCAATAGCACGGGGTCTATACTAGTAATAATAGTAATAACAATAGTACTAGTAGTATTAGGAGTGACGCCCAGATAATTTCTCGGTTGACCACTAATTTCTTGTAAATTTTGTTTTGAGCTTAATAAAATTTGCGTTTTCATAAAATATTAATAATAATTATTATTATATTATTATTATTACTATTATAATAATATAATAATAATAATAATAATAATCATAATCATAGTAATTATAATTATAATATTAATAATATTGACAATAGTTGCTATTAATAGAATATTTCTTAATTTGTTGTTGATCTTAATAAAAAGTTTTAAACTTCTTGTTGATTTTAATATAAGTTGCGGTTCATAATAAAAAAAATATCAATAATATTTAATATTAATAAAAACTTTTACGTTTAAGATGAGTAGAACTACAGTGAGCTGAATTTAGTAGAGATGAACGAAACTGAATGAGCATGAGCTGAACTGAACTGAATAGAGCTGAACTGAATAGAGCTGAACTGAACTGAACTGAACTGAATGGAGCTGAACTAAACTGAACTGAGCTGAGCTGAACTGAATAGAGCTGAACTGAATGGAGATGAGCTGAAATAAGTCAGAAAAAACAGGGCCTTAGTTCCATTTGGAAATATATGATAAATAATACTATTTGGTAGCGATATCTTATTAAGAATCGAAAAAAAAAAGTTCAATAATTTTACCTGCATAAGATTGTTTGTTTCTCTAATACTATTTTGTCAAATTTGTTTTTTAACCATAATAACATTATAAAATTCCAATACCTAAAGGCATACCCACTAAAAATGACGTTGCGTAGATTTGAGATTAAAGAGCAAGTCATAAATTGATTTTCTTTTCTATACAATATTGATAATGTGTACGATAATATGTATTGTTCGTCGGGTTTTCAATTTGGAAGTAAATGCGCCCTCTAGATGTTGTATATAAACAATGTCATTTAAAAATACGTAACACATATATAGACATAAAAATTATATAAAGAGTAAACACATTATCCCAATGCTACCATTAATTATTGATAAATAATGTACAATTATTTTTTGCTAAGGGTGTAAGTGTCTTTTAATTTTCTCTAATCTACTTTTGAACATGAAATGGAACAATATAATGTAAATTAGGAGATTGTTTTCAAATAGCGGAATGGTTAGTCAAACATACTAAAATCCAAAAAAATTATAATTATCAAAACAACGTTTACAAAACAAAGCCAAAATAGGGTCAACGTTTAAGTAAAATGTTAATAATACTGTAAACATATTATTCCATAATTGGAGCCAATATTACATTAAAATACGGAGTATATAGTTGGGTCCAATAATTGGAAGCCAATGAAATTGGGGAGAGATCCTGTCCATTTTCTCAAAAGAAATGGAGAGGCAAGTTCTTTTCAACGGTCCAGATTACATTAAGCATGCATCGAACGGTTGAAAATTTATGCACAAAAATAAAGATCAATAGAGTATAAATGGGGATATGTTATTTAATGGGTTTCTGAGAGGAAATGAAGCTTAATTCAATGAAATTAGGGGCCAATTAATTAAATTTTTTTATGTTAAAATTTAAGCAAGTAAATTTATTTTAGAGAAGAAGAATATTAGCGGAGCCAATCAATGATAGTGGGGCCCATTTTATTAGGTGACACATACTTGAGCGGAAAAATCATTACTGTGAGCGGGATAATTTAGGTGGCAATTTTAGAGTTGTGTTAATCTTTTAGTATATAGGGGATTATTTGGCGGTGATTTTGTGAGATATGAACTGATTAGTTGCTTGTTGTGATGGCTTGGGTAATCTATTTTTATCATGCTCCCACAAGATGGATGGTCATAGACGAAGTCTAATCTTGGAAGCTAGTAATATAAACCGTGGCTTAGGCAAGGGCTTGGTGAGGGTGTCATCTAGCTGGTCATCACCGTTGATGGGTTGGACGCGGATGGAGCCAAGGTGGACCTATTCTCGAACGAAGTGGAATGCTAGTGCCAGATGTTTCATGCGAGAAAGAAAAAAAGGGTTGGCAGAGTAATTTGTTGCGCCAAGGTTGTCACAGAAAATATGGAGATAGTGAGTTCAGACAGTAGAGACTTTAACCATAGTACCTCAGTTGTAGTATCGCCCACTGCTCGAAACTCGGCTTCGGTTGAGGAGATAAGGCGCGCTGTTCTTTAGAAGACCACGAGATCAGATTTTGCCTGATAAAAATAATATAACCAATAGTAGAGATGTAATCGTCTTAGTCATTGACCCAATCAACATCACAATAGGCATGTAGGTTAAATGGGGTGTTGCGTTGGAGACGAATATCGTGATATAGTGTACCTTTAAGGAATCGAAGGAGTCGTTTTAATGTTGTAAGGATGTCTGATGAGTTCAGGAATTTGCTTAAGCTTGTTGACAGGGAAAGCTATATCAGGCCGTGTAAGGGATAGATACCTAAGACTCCCTACAGCGGCGTGATACTTTCGTCTTTGATTGGTTGATCGTCCTGTCTCGTTAGAGGAGGATGAGGCAACATTGGAGTTGTAGAGGGGGAACAATCTTCCATGTGGTAGCGACTGAGAATATCTGATATGTATTTTGACTAATTGAGATGTAGACCTGTTGAAGTGGGTATCACTTCCATACCAAGAAAATTAGAAGCTTAGTGATATTTCTTATTACAATGTTTACATTATATAGTGATGAATACAAGTGTCAAAGGGTTAATGATTTACATAATCTATTCTTAATATATATAGACAAAAAAATCAATTAGTGAGGAAAATAAGGAAGAGAAATCACTAATTGATAGGCAATTATTTGGTGCTGATTTCGTGAGATATGGACGGATTAGTTGCTTGTTGTGATGGCTTGGGTAATCTATCCTTATTATCATGCTCCCGCAAGATAGATGGTTGTAGACGGAGGCAAATCTTGGAAGCTAGTAATATCAACCGCGGCTTTGGCAAGGGCTTGGTGAGGGTGTCAGCTAGCTGGTCATCACCGTTGATGTGTTGGACGCGGATGGAGCCAAGGTGGACCTGTTCTTGAAAGAAGTGGAATGCTAGTGCTAGGTGTTTCATGCGAGAATGAAAAATAGGGTTGGCAGAGTAATTTGCTGAGCCAAGGTTGTCATGGAAAATAACTGGAGGAGATGATATCGAGATAGTGAGTTCAGACAATAGAGACTTTAACCATAGTACCTCAGCTATAGTGTTGGCCACCGCTCGAAACTCGGCTTTGGTAGAGGATCTCGATAAGGCGCGTTGCTCTTTAGAGGACCACGAGATCAGATTTTTCCCAATCAAAACAATATAACCTGTAGTAGAGATGTAGTCGTCTTTGTGAGTGACCCAATCAGCATCGCAATAGGCATGTAGGTTAAATGAGGTGCTGCGTTGAAGATGAATACCGTGATATAGTGTACCTTTAAGGAAGCGGAGTAGTCGTTTTAATGTTGTGAGAATGTCGGATGAGGTAAGAAATTGCGCAAGCTTGTTGACAGGGAAGGCTATATCAGGCCGTGTAAGGGATAGATACCGAAGACACCCTACTACAGCGCGAGACGATGTTTCGTCTTTGATTGGTTGATCGTCCTGTCTCGTTAGAGGAGGATGAGGCAACATTGGAGTTGTAGAGGGGGACCAATCTTCCATGTTGTAGCGAATGAGAATATCAGATATGTATTTTGACTGATTGAGGTGTACACATGTTGAAGTGGGTATCACTTCCATATCGAGAAAATAGGATAAGGAACCAAGATTTTTGAGCGAGAATCGAGCTAAAATTACGTCAATAAATTGGGTTACATCTCTCTGGCTCGGTCCTATAATAATAATGTGATCAACATAAATTATAAAAAAGAGACGGATGTTATATCGTTCACAAATAAATAAAGATGAGTCGGAAATAGAGTTGCGAAAACCGTATGAAATTAAATAATTTTTTAGCTCGGTGTACCAAGCCCATGGGGCTTGCTTCAGCCGTAGATGGCTTTAATCAGTTTACAAATATAATTTGGTTTAGTTGGATCGGAAAAATCTAGAGGTTGGATCATGTAAAATGCCTCAGTTAACGTTCCTTAAAGAAACGCGTTATTAGCATCTATTTGTCGCGATGACCAACATCTAGTAATGGCAAGGGAAAGGATTTATCGAGTGGTTGTGGGTTTATATACGGGGCCGAAAGTTTTGGAGTAGTCGAGACCAGGTAAGAACATTAAGGGTAGTAGTGGAGTCGGTGGTCGGGCATGGGATGAGTTGACGACATTGGCAGGTGAAATAGAGGGAGTGGCAGGAGATTGATTGATGGGGGTTGTGGTGACTAGTTGTAACACCCCCAATATCCTCTTAGTTTTAAAGTGAAAGTCCTAGACTTCTAATTAGACTACTCTAATTAGTTCATTAAATTACATTAACTTAATGATTTAGGATCTAGTTATCATGCATGCAAATATAAAAGCCTAAATATAAAGATAAGATGAATTTCCTTACAATGGAAATTTTCGGTTCAATATGGGCACAATAAGAACTCATTCTTATTGTTCTTGAGCATGAAATTAATGGATGATCCTCCATAAAACAACCTCCAAAGTAGAAGGTCTCCTTCTTGTTGCACCCAAGATTAAACCCAAATAATCTTACCTTATTATTAACTAGATAATAAGTAAGATAAAAACTACTAATATTATTGAATTACTACACTAGTAATATGTA